>WOXC01008927.1:0-243632 GCA_011680675.1 Gymnobelideus leadbeateri | reverse complement strand
GCCCTCCAAAAACCAAAAAAAAAAAAAAAAAAAAGAGAGAGGCCTGGCCAGTGTGGAAGTGGATGTTACTTCAGTATCCTGGTTTTTGTTCTGGCTGAAGCTGTGTGGTTTCAAGACTTGTTTCTCCATGTGTGGGACCAAGAGCAGCCCCACCACACTGCGTGGTCCACCTTGGTACATTGGGCCTGCTTTTGGAAATCTTGCACTGCAAGAACTGTCACCGTGAAAGGAGCACAGAAGGGGGCAAATTCCTCCAGGACTGGAACAACCCCATTTGTCTTCATTATAAATAAACTCTCCCTTCTTGGCCACAGGCTAAAGTTACCCAGTAAAGGAAACCTTGGCTTGTGGACTCGTAAAGGCCGCCTTTTTGCACGAGACTGTTCTGGGGGGGCCGGCCGGGGTGGGTGTGAGGCACCTCCAGTGGGTCCGGTCTCTCCAGTTCCAGCCTTCGGGTCGCCCCCACTTCTTTCCCCGCCAGGGGAGCGCAGAGCCGCACGTTCGGCCGGCCGGCAGCTGGGCATGCTCAGTGGGCAGCTCTCGTTGGGGGGGAGAGGGGGAGGTGGCGAGTGAGGAAGTCTTTCCTCTTCACGAGCTCGACCTCCTCAGCTGAGGATCTGGCCCCGGCCATTTTTTGTACCCGCGGTCGCCTCCCGGGGCTCAGGCAAAGCTCCAATGCAGCCCTAAGCGCCTGCAGTTCGTAGTCTCCCTGGCCCCCGAGCGGGCTGCAGGGCAGGCGCGGGCAGGGGCGGAGCGCGGCGGGGCGGGGCGCGCCGGCCCGGCCCGGGGCGCGCTGGGGGAGGGGAGCCGCGGAGGGGCCTGGGCCGGGGGCGGGAGTGGAGTCAGGGGGGTGGGGTCACCGGCGGCGGCGGCGGCACCCGCCCGAGGGCGGGGGTGGGGGGGCAGAGTGGTGTCGGGGCGGCTAAGCGGAGGGCCCTGCCCCCGAGGGGGAGAAGTGGCGACTCCGGGGGCCGGCGCCAGGGCTCTGCCGCGGTCTGTGAGGCCGCCGCGGGCCCCTTCTGGCGGCCGTCCGCGTTAATGGTGATCCGGGACGGGGCTGCCGCCGCCATCTCCTCCTCCTCTTCCTCCTCCTCCGCTGCCGCCTCCTCCTCTTCCTCCTCCTCCTGGGTCGGGCCGATCCCCTCCCCGCGGCCGCCTCCTCCTGGGCTGGGCCCGTGGTGCCTCGTCCCCTCCCCGAGCCGTTCCTGCAGCCGCCGCCGCCGCCTCCTCATTCATCCTCGTGCACCATAGGCGGCACAGGTTCCAAGATGTCCAACCGAGTGGTCTGCCGGGAAGCCAGTCACGCCGGGAGCTGGTACACAGCCTCAGGTAGGAGGGCGGGAGGGCCCGGGCCGGGCCGAGCGGAGCCGAGCGGCCGCCGCCGCCGCCTCCACGACTCCCCCTGCGGCCCGGGGTGCGGCGGGGAGGAGCGGAGCGAGCGGGCCGGGCCCGTCCCCGAGCGAAGGCGCTCCCCGGCACCCTGAGCTGAGGCGGGCAGGAAGGGAGAGGAAGGGGGGTTTGGCCCGTTCTTGCCCCACCGTGTCTTCGCCCGCCGGATTATTCCTCCTGGCCTCCTCCTCCTTTCTTTCCGACCTTCGGGCCGAGCTGACCGATCCCGCCCCGGAAGCCGGGGCCGGAGCTGTCGGTAACCCCGAGCCCTAGCCTCCCATTCACCCTGCCCATGCCCCTTGAGGGTATTTCCTCCCCTTACCTCCAAGAATAGAAAGGGGGCAGGCCCTCCCCCACTACCCATGGGTAGGGGACGATCTTTCCTTCCTTCTGAGTCATGGGTTGGACCCTCCCTCTTCCCTTACTGGTGAGGGAGAGGAATCCCCTGCCCGCCTGCCTTGGAGGAGAGACACGCTTCCCTTCTCCCTTTCCCCTTTCCTCCTTCCCCATGATTCTCCCCCCAGAGCCCAAGATTCGAGGGAGTTCTCTCCCTCTGGAATCTCTCCCCTGCCCCCCTCACGCCTTCTGCTGTAGAGTCTCTTGTCTAAACTACCCGTGATAGTTTAGAAAGCGAGGCAGCTTCCTTACCGCCCTTCCACCCTTCCCACTCCTCGAATAGAGTGAAGGGTGTAGACATAGCAAATGTGTAGAGAACCCCGTCCTCTCCTTTGCTTAGAAGTGTGCCCTTCTTTGGTGGTGTGGGAATGGATTTGCAGGAGGCGTGTGTGTGTGTGTGTGTGTGTGTGTGTGTGTGTGTGTGTGTGTGTGTGTGTGTGAGTGAGAGAGAGAGAGAGAGAGAGAGAGAGAGAGAGAGAGAGAGAGAGAGAGAGAGATCTGAGAGATGGGGGTGGGGCAGAATTATTGTTAAGCTGAGGCCTGGGGTAGCCTGTTGGTTCTTTTGTCAGTGTTAGTGTTTTGTTGTTACTGTCATTTACCCAAGGGGCAGCCAGAGGTGGCATCAGCACTTTTCCAGGGCGACCTCAACAATCTCTTCCGTAGTCCCTCAGCACCCTGCGGTTGTTAAGGTTAGCTACATCACAAACTAGACTAGCCTTAAAGTGAATAAGCCGTTCCGCTTTGAAGCCAATAAACCGTCCATACTATCTATATATCTTTAGCAAATGCATTAGTATTTTCTGTGTAGGAGAGAGAGGGACCTTCCCCTATGCCATTGTTAAAACTTCTATTTATCCGGTGACTTTTTTGAAGTTATATGTCTCAGATGCTCTGGTTGTAACTACCTATAATTTCTTTATTGAATCTTAGACTTTTACCCTTATATATATTTGGGTTAGAGTAGTGACATACTTTTGTGGGAAAACAAAGGGATTCAGAAAAGTTAGAGACTCCCAGATTTCTAAACTGGTTCATAAATATATCTCACTGATTCATTTCAGAATTTAATATGTTATGAAAAAAGATACAAAGGAATTGTACTGATGAGATTTGCATATAGCTGTGGTTCACTGTTAAAGATATTTTATAGTTAACACTACCTTTCCTCTATGAACCTCAAAGTACTTCATAAACACTTAATTGATTCTCACAACCTGAGAATGTCAGTTGTGCTATTCCTGTTCAACAGATGGGGAAACAGATGCAGAGAAATTGTGATACCCCTAGCACCATGCAGTAAGCCAGTGAGTGGCATGGCAGAACAGAATTTGGAAACTTACAGTATTTGAGACTTCAGGACCCCTGCTCAGACTTTTAGACTAGCAGTTCTCACAATGGGGTCCTCTTCTCAAAATGTGGGCTGGGGCTTCTGAGACCCTGTCATGGAGTCTGTGAGGTCAAAACTATTTTCAAGGTAATATTAAGATGTATTAATTTCTGATATGGTAAATGTTGGTAAATGTAACATTAGCAAAGAATCTTTCTCAGTAATTTTTAAAGCATAAAAGGATCCTAAGGGCGAAAAGTTTGAGAATTGCTATTTAGAATGTACTAGAAATTTTAAGAAAATGTGAATAATTAAGTGTTCTTCTCTGGTGTAGCTATCCAGGCTTTCTCTTTATACATTTTTAAAAGAGCCAGCTTCTCAGTACTAACATTATGGACCATGTTTTTGATTTTTTTTTTTTTTGGTTGGTTTTTGCCCGTTTCCATTTAAAAAAATTTTTTTTGGACAAGACCTGTAATTTTTTTTGGCATAAGTAACTCATGATGAGGAAATTTCCTTTACCAGTTCAGCTAGGCACCTGCTTAGCAACTTAGTCTTAGAGTTCCTGGGGCTTTTAAAGCTTAAATGACTTGCCCTGGCTCACACAGCCATTGCCAAAGGACAGTCTTGAATCCAATTCTTCTGACTCTTGAGAACAACTCTCTTTCCACAATTTGATGTTGCCTCTCATAGTGACAAAAATTTTTTTTGGGTAGTTTTACATTAAAAACTACCTGATTTTTCAGGCTTCTTTTGTGTAGAATGCTGGAGTGGTCTGGGAGATTTGGGTTCATATTCTGGCTCAGTAGTTATATGGCCTTGGGTCAGTCACTAAATTTATAGATTACTGGTTATAGATAATGGATTATAGATTTAAAGATCTGGAAGGGACTTTTGTGGTTATCTAATAGAGTCCCTTCAGTCCCAGAGAGGTCCAATTGCCTAAGATTTTAAGTGGCAGAGCTGGGGTTGGACATATGTTCTTTGACTCCAAATCCAGGACTTTCCACAGCCCTTTCTGACCTCAAGTTGATGAACTCTGAGCCACAGTTTTTTTTAACTATTATTGGAAATCCTATCACCTGTAGGGTCTGATGCTTTGGGATTTCTGAGGTCCAAATGAGATCATTTATTTTAAATGCTGTATGCATAAGTGCCATTTAATGTTATCATTATTAGAGATTTCTGAAGAAATTCCTCTGTTCATGCCTTACAATTTTTTATGTGTATGTGTGTTTCTCTCTCTCTCTTTTTTCATCTTGTTTGTACATTGTTGTTTGCATGTTTTCTCCCCCGTTAGTCCGAGGGCTTCTTGAGAGCAGAAAGTTTTTTTCTTCCCTTACCAGAATAGAGCCTGGCACCTAATAGATGCTTAATAAACATTGACTTATTGATTAGAGGTTCCTTGATAATAAATATGTAACATATAGCAGCTTATAATTTGGACTTGAAATGTCCCTTATTTCTTTGTTATAAGAGCCCCTTAAGGCATTCTAGCTTAAGAAATCTATATTGCATCTTTTTACTAACAATGAACTATGTTATAGTTTCATTAAAAGTTTAAGATAAAGACTTTCTTTTCTTAATAACAATGAAATGGTTTGGGAAATTGCCTATATGGGTTCTATGGAGGAAAACAGTTGAGCATTTATTTTGTATTAAAAAAAAGGTTAGGTGATTTTTAACAGAAAAGTAGATGAAAGATTAGCACAGAATCTATAAAATTAACTTTTTTCTGCTTAACTTATTTCTAACCGGGATCATAGAGTCAGAACTTATATAATACTTTTATTACTTTTTGTTAAAATGTTGTTACTTGTTACTGTTTCAGTAGAGAATTTGCTTTAAAAAATACAAAGAAACCAAAAAGATAATTGTAATAGTTGGTTATCACTTAATAATAGTTGATTATCATTTCATAATAGCTTAGTTTACTATGTACTTAAAGAAAAACTATAGCATTTTAATGTCTATAGGGTTCTTTCCTTAGAAGAACCATTTGAGATAAATGGTATATGTATTTTTTTTTTATCATTTTATAGATGAGGGCATGAACTTAGAGCTTATTTATGACTTAGGCTTTACAATGTTAGACCTGAATCCAGGTTTCCTGATTTCATCAGTGCTCTTTTACACATGGCTGTTTTCTGATTCCCAACATATTTGTGTTCATAAGTGTAAATTCAGATAAATATCAAGCACATATTCACATTTTTTTTTCAGTATAAATATTTTAAGTAAAAATTTTTCAGTTTTTTTTTGCTTGAATTATCAAGATAGGAAGGACTAAATTTGGATTTGGTTCAAATCCTGTATATGTTACCATTTGTGTAAATTTGGGAAAATTACTTAATCTAGTTCCTCATTTTCCCCAATTATGAAACTAGGGAGTCTCTTAAGGTGTTCTAACTCGAGCCCTATGAGTCTATAAATCAGTGCCCAAAGTGATATAGACAGTTGTTAAAGGAGTTTAGGTGGAAACATTTGCTTTGGTTGTGTGTGTGCGAGTGTGTGTGTGTGTGTGTGTGTGTAAGAGAGAGAGGGAGAGAAGACTATAGAAGAGAAGAAGTCATGCACAGAGTGTTCATTTGGGGTTATAGTATGAGATGAGTCTCAAAAAGTAGATTGTGGAGGTCCTTGAATGTCAGGCGTAAGAGTCTGGATCTTATTTTGTAGTCAGTGGGGAGACATTGAAATTTTTTAAACAGGAGACTATCTTGATCAAAGTGGCACATCAGAAAGATTAACCTAGCAACAATGTACAGTATGAACTGGAGGAAGTAGAGACTGGAGACGATCATGGCTTGAGCTAGGTGGCAGTAATGAGGATGGAAAAGAGAGGAAGGAATGGATAAAAGAAAATGCTGTGAAAAAAAGACTCATTATTTAATGTTTTGGTAACTAATAGGGTATGGGACCAGGGAAATGGTTGGAGACATTAAAGAAGACTTGGGAATGTAGAATTAGAACACATTTATTATGTTTGTTGAAAAAATAATAGCAATAAAAATGTATAAGGACAGAGAAGGAAAAAAATTATTGAATTGAAAAGACAACACAGGGCAGCTAGGTGGCGCAGTGAGTAGAGCGTCGGCCCTGGAGTCAGAAGGACCTGAGTTCGGATGTGACTTCAGACACTTAACACACACAGACAAAAACCTAGGCATGTGACCTTGGGCAAGTTACTTAACCCCATTTACCCTCCAAAAAGCAAAAAAAACAAACACAGTAAAGCATTTGAAAGTGTGACTTAATGGAAAGAGTGCTGGAGTTGGAATCAGAAGACTTGGATTGAAGCCCTCATTCTCAAACTTTTTATACCCCTGGTTTCTGTGTGTAAAATGGGAATAAAAATATTTGTACATTCTACTTCATAGGGTTGTAGTGAAGAAAGCACTTTGGAAAACTCGAGAATATTACATCAGTGTTAGCTTTTATAAGTAATTATTGTTTTATTAAAATATGACATTTTTATCTTTTGTGAAATGTCAGCAAGCATTTATTAAGCACCTACTATGTACATTTACTGTGCTTAAGCATTGGTGATACAAAGAAAAGGCAAAAACAGCCCCTATAGTCAAGTAGCTCACAACTTAAAGGGGAGACAACATGCAAACAACTATTTCTAGACAAGATATAGACAGGATAAATTGGAGATAATCAACAAAGGGAAGACTCTGGCATTTAAAGGAGATCAGGATCTCAACTGATACTTGAAGGAAAGCCAGGAGGCAGAGATGAAGAGAATTTCAGATATTAGGGATAGGCTGTGAAAATGGGCATAGAGCAAGGAGATGGAACAGGGATGGGGAACCTGCAGCCTTGAGGCCACATGTGGTTTTCTAGGTCCTTGGGTACAACCTTTTGACTTGAATCCCAGTTTTATAGAACAAATCCTTTTATTAAGGGGATTTGTTCTGTGAAGTTTTGATTCAGTCAAAGGGGCACACTTGAGGACCTAGAAGGCCACATGTGGCCTTGAGGCTGCAGGTTCCCCAGTCCTGAGGAGTGTCTTATACAAGGAACAACAAGGAGGCCTGTGTCACTAGATTATAGGCTGGGGGGGAGTAAACTGTGAGAAAACTAGAAAGATAAGGGGATTGGTTATTAAGATTTTTATAAGCTGAATAGAGAATTTTATGTTTTATCTTGGAGGTGATTGGGAGCTACTGGAACTTATTGAACAGAGGAGTACCATGGTTAGACCTGCACTTTAGGGATATCACTTACAGCTGAGTGTAAGATGGACTGGAATATGTAGAGACTTGAGGTAGGGAGACCAGCCAGAAACCTTTTGCTTGTCCAGGTATGAGGTGATGAAGACCTATACTAGGGTGTTGATAGTGTTAGAGTACAGAAGATTCTTGTATACTGGAGATGTTATGAAGATGGAATTGATAGGACTTGACAATAGATTGGGTATTATGGGTGAGAATCCGGGATAACATTTAGGTTGTGAGCCTGGGTGACAGGGAGGATGGTGGTATCCTCAGTAGTAAAAGGGAAGTTAGGAAGAGAGGAAGGTTTGAGGGGAAAGATGATGAGTTCAATTTGGACGTGCTGAGTTTAAGATGTCTTATAGGACATCCAAGTTTGAGAGGTCTAATAGGTAGATGGAGAAGCTAGATTGGAAGTCCTGATTGGGCTAGATAAGTAGATCTGAGAATCATCAACATAGACATAATTCAATCCAGGAGATCTTTTGAGATGACCAAATGAAATAATGTAGAGACAGAACCAGAGGACTCACAACAGAGCCTTGGGGACATTCACTGAGAGTGGTTGTGATCTCAAGAGATTGAGGAGTAAATAATTTATGTTTTTGTGGTTGTGTGTATATGTGTGTGTGTGTGTGTGTGTGTGAGAGAGATTTAATAAATAGATTGGGAAGGGTAATTAGTTGGGGGGGTCAAATGTTTATCTTCTATGCTTTATAATTAGTATTATACCTCTGCTTACTGTGATTCTTTACACAAACTTGAGTATGACAATCTAAGATTATATGAATTATGTTTGACTTTCTTAGAATGAACATGAATGTCAAGCTGGGGAACTATTATATTCAGCATAACATTTACAAGTTTAGGTAAATGGAAGAAGCCACAGAAATAGTTTGTGGAAATAGATAAATTACATATTTGAAATAGATTTTTGGATGGGCTGCTTATCTTTTTATATTTCTTGAAACCTTCTTTCTGGTTCATCACTGTGATTAATGGGGAAGGTTGCTTCTAAATACCTGAGCTTGTCTGGGATGATAACAGTTTTGGAGGCTTATGACTGGGAACCAGTATACTCATTAAGAGATCTCAGAATTAAGTTAAATAATCCAGTCTGATGGTATATGGTGCTTTCAAATTATATTAATTGATACAATTTTTAAAAAAAACAACACCCTACAAACAACCACAGTACTCATTTTCCCCCTCAATGGCTTTTTGTTATTTTGTGACATAGAATATAAATGAGTGGGCAGTTAGGTGGTACATTGGATAGAGTGCTAGACCTGGAGTCAGGAAGACCTGAATTCAGATTCAGCCTCAGACACTTATAAGCTGAGTGGCCCTGGGCCAGTCACTTAACTGTTTGCCTCAGTTTCCTCATCTGTAAAATGAGCTGGAAAAGGAAATGGCAAACCACTCCAATCTTTGCCAAGAAAACCCTCCAGAAGGGACCATGGGGAGTAGGAAACAAGTGAACAATGAACAGAATGTAAATAAGCTTTTATTCTGCACTGGTGTTGCTGTAGCTTTCAAGTTCAACCTGTTGGCAAAGAGATTTTTACTTGCTGAGGTAGTTTCTGAACTTATTTTTTTTTTGGAGAGGGAAGGTAGGGCAATTGGGGTTAAGTGACTTGCCCAAGGTCTCATGGCTAGTAAGTGTTAAGTGTCTGAGGTTGGATTTGAACTCAGGTCCTCCTGACTCCAGGGCTGGTGCTCTATTCACTGTGCTACCTAGCCGCCCCTGAAATTTTTTTTTTCTTAATGGCAGTTATTTTGTATCAGTTAAACTTCTCTAAGGTATGTTAGTAATCACAGTCAGTATCTTTACTTTTATCCTTTAAAATTTTTTTAGTCATTAGCTTGTTTAAATAGATTGGAGTTGACGTAATTGTACATAGTGTTGACTCATCTTTATTCATTTTTATAATTTGGTGTTGATTTTGGCTTTATCTAGTATTGTGTGGTTAGAATGAAGGTTTTTTAGATGTTCCTTTTTGTGGATGACTTTGTAGTGATTATGTTAAGCCCTGGAATGCTACAAGGCTGCCTCAGTGAGATCTGTACTTCAGAAGAGTAGTATGTGCAGAAAAAATCAAGTGGAAGAAGAATGAATGTTACCCAGAGTAGGACATGCAGTTAAATTGGAAATCCATTAAATTCATCTTTAGTACCTATATATGTGGGTACTCAGTATAGATAGATTTGATCTAGAGTTAAATAGAAGGAAGATACTGGGCTTGAATGAATTTTGGAAAATTCTTCATCCTCAGGTATCATTCTTCTCCCAATGATGCAATGAACTGAAATGGGGAATATTTTGGTCTAAGGAGAATTAGATATACAGTTCAAAGGGTAGTAGAAATGTGTCTGATGGTTAGGAAAGGGTTGTAAATTATTATCATTGATGATTTGATTGATAAGTAGTATTTAAAGGATATCATCAAAGATGTGCATAATTGGAAATGGAGGTGAGCTGGTTATATAGCAATAGTGAGTTATTGCCTGAATAACTGCATTGGTATTCATGAAAGGCTATAGGAACCAAAGGAAGATCTCAGACATTTTCTGGAAATATACAAAGAAGAAAGAAGCACACAGAATGAAAAAGCAAGGATGAGTTGTGATCTGCATCATTTGAAGGGAGGACTTGGGTCTATGAGGGCACAGAACCAGTGCATAGCAAAAATATTTTTACTTTTTCATTTATTTTTATTTATTTCACTTTATTACTTTTTAAACAGTTATTTAGTTGGGTGATACTAATGTTCTTGAGCTTACAAACTCCATGAATCTTTTGTATTTTTAGGCATATGGCATTGTCTTTTGTTCCAGAGAGTCAGAAGAAAAAAAAACAGTTCTGTGGTTTTTATCGGGAGCACTTCTAACTATAGTTTATTACTGCTCTGCTGAACAACTTTGCTGAGAAAAGATGCTGTATAGCATTTAGTGACTTAAAAAATTCAAAAGTTCATTTCTATCCAAAGAGACTTTATGAGAAGCTGCTCTTTTCTCTTTTTATTACATAGTTCTTTATTATTTGCCCTGAAGACAAAATTATATACCAGGGAATGCATGAACACCAAGGTTAAGCTTGATCAAACTGGCAAGCAGTTCTCTAGTACAGGGGTGTACAGTATAGGTCTTGAGGCTGCAGGTTCCCCACCCTTGTTATAGTACCTCTCTTATTGGCTTTTCAGATTTAAACCCTTGCTTTAACCTGACTTTAAACCTCATCACTGATGAAGCAGTTTGGCATATAGTATAAAGAACTTGTGAGCACAGTCATAAAATTTTGGTCCTGATTCTACCACCTTGGCTCTGTAGCTTTGGGCAAGACACTTAACTTTTTTCTGAGTCTCATTTTCTGTATCTGTAAAGTGGATATGCCAGTGCCTGCCTTGTCTGTTTCTTAGGGTTGTTCTGAGGGTAGCTTGTGTAAAGTAGTTTGAAAACTGCTAAGTTCTATACAAATAAAAGTTATTAGTAATTGAGAGATAGATATATTGGAAAGCATGCTGGATTTGAATTCAGGAGAGACCTGGGTTTGCCATCTTATTTCTGACACTTAGTTGTAGGACTATGGACAAGTTACTTAATTTCTTGATGTATTATTTTCTTCATGTTTTGAGGATCAAATGAGATAATATATGTTAATTTGAAAACCTTAAAGTGTGTTGTAAATGCACTTATTGTTATTCTTCCATTTCATCCTCCTTTTGCCCCAAGTGTAAGTTTCTAGTGGTGTTCTTCTGAAAGAACAAGATCTTTTACTTCAGGGGATCCGCAAGTCTTATTGAGGATAGTGTCAGTGTCTCTCCCCCCCCCCCTCCCTCTCTGTTCCCTCCCCCTCCTCTCCTCTTCCTTCCCCTCTTCCCCTAACCCCCCATCTCCCCCTCTCCTCTCCCTCCCCCTTCCTTTACTCTGTTATCCTCCTTCTCTTCTTATTAAGGATAGAAGATCTTCCTGGCCCATTAATGGGCTTCCATTGGGGAAGATTCCATGGGCTTGCATTTTGGAAGACTTTCACACCTTTTTTAAATTTCTAATTAGGCACTGAGTCCTGAGGTTTGTGATGCCTTCTGGATCTAAAAAGGGTGTATGTTGTATGTATGTATGTGTGTGTGTGTATATACATATATATACACACACACATATACACACACACTTTGAGGTTAGCATTTTGCTTTGGGGCTTACTCATTGGAAGAGTGTGTGATTTGGTCAGATGAGACTCTGTGTGGTCATTAAGGAGCCTCCCTGACTGAGAAACACAGTTGTTGGTGCTTCTCCCTCTGGTAACTATATATGTATTACCTTGGTCAGATAGTTGGCCCTGTCTGTTGATCTGTGCTAATTTCTCAGACAGTTAGAAGCCCTGTCTATTGGTCTTTATTTCTCTGCTTTTATTTTCTCTATTTTATTTGTTTGGATTTTCTCTGAGGTTCAGAGTGCTGATTTTTTCCCGGAACTAATGAATGCAATTAAAAAAGATTGTTGACCCCTTGAACATCTACTAGTAAAGTAGATCTAAGAACCTGTGTTAGCAGCCATCCTGGGTATGCCAGTCTGGTTGCTACTACCCCTCCCCTCCCCCCAGGCAATCTGGGTTAAGTGTCTTGCTCAGGGTCAGACAACTAGTTAAGCGTCTGTAGTCATATTTGAACTTAATTCCTCTGGACTCCTGGGCAATAAGTGTATTCTTTTCAACCATCATAACCCATCCATACCTAACCATTCTAGTTATCTGTCTTCTCATAAAACTTGGAGCTTTTTTTTACACAAGCTAGAAAATGTCTTTACCTCATTTTTAGGTTTTTCAGTTTCTTGAGCTATGTATAAAAACGAAATATGTATTGAGTCAGTAAAAGGGTAGGTCTTTAGGAATATTATGTTAACACTTTAGGTTTGCAAAACATAATGGAAAGAAAGTGGTAGGTATTCAGGGAGGTATTTTTCTCAACATTTAGGGACCTCAGGTGGAACTGGAATTTATATCCTTGTTGAAGCCAACCTTTCTGGGCTTTGAATGTAAAAATGGTCATTGGTAGAACCTTGACTACTTTGAGTTTAAAGAGGCTTTTAAAGTTGTCTAGTTTCTAGTTAGTGGCAAAGTAGGACCAGAATCTGGGTTATTTTATTTCTAGCCCAGTATTATTCCCAATTCTTTATGCGTTTTAAAAGTTATTTCAACAGTTATTTCATGTGCTTTGGGCTTTAGAAATGAGTGTACATCTTAGCAATGTAGTTTAGTAGCTAGCCTGCTGTACCTCGAATCAGACCTGGCTTCCATTCCTGCCTCTGACTTAAATTTAGTAGTTTGTGTGATTACATAGTTTTTTAATTATTGAAGTTGGGATACTACTACCACCTCTTTGGATTGTTTTATGGAAAATACTTTGTAAAACCTAGAGCACCATGTAAATGTGAATAATGCTAATTTTTATTTCAGGCAGAGCTCACAATCGACTTAGGGCAAAACAATGAAATATAAAGCGGTATTGTTTTTGATCCCCTTGTGGCCAGTAGGATTTGGGCCACTTTGGAGAAACTAATTTTTATGTAGCTTCTAAATTCTATTATGTATTTTTTTTCTGGGCATCATTTTTTTTTTTGCAGCAATTGGGAATTATGACCATTATCTTATGGAGAATACTTTATATATGCTCAAATATTTTCATAGTTGTTGATTTGTACTGTTCATTGGCCAAAAAAAGCAAATTTTGGAGAAGATATTGACTTTATTTTTATTAATTGTAACAGAAGCAGTATTTCAAGAAATAAAATAACACACGAGACAAAAAAAAACATAGCTAAGATGTTTGCCTATCTCACTGGGATTATCTGATGCCAGTTTTAGCACTGTTTAGGGACAAATTTAGTTTTGTAAGCATATCCATAAATGCTGACCCAGGGATTTGCCTGTGCTATATGTATTACAGGGAAATTGTTATTAATGAATTTTCTAAATGCTGAGGGGAAATGTGTGTAATTTATTTATTTTTACATCATCCTCATTTCTCAGATGCTTTCTCTCTCCATTTTTCCTCCCCATCCCATCCCATTTAATAAAGAAAAAAAGAATAAAAATCCCCTTCATTAAAACCAAACAGCTGAGTCTGACATTGTATGCAATGAGGAATTGACTATTAGCTCCCCACCTTTGCAAAGAAGGGAGGGAGGTGTCTTCTTATATCTCTTCTTTGAGGTCAACATGGGTCATTGGAATTTCACTGCATTCATTTTCTATGTTTGTTGTTATTCTTTCCATTTAAATTGTTATAGTTTTGTATATTTTCCTGGGGCTGCTTACTTCATTTTGCAGAATGGCTTCCTATTTTTCTCTGTGCCCTGTGTCTGAAATACTCTCTTTCTCATCTCCATCTTCTGCTCTTCAAGAGAGCTCACATCCTGCCCTTTTGCAAGCTGTGTTTTGCCCAGTCCCCCCTCCGTACCTTCCCTCTAAGATTACCTTCAGTTTACCTGCTATGTATCTTGTAGATAGTTGTTCTCATGTTGTCTCCTCCCGTAGAACCAAGGTGGGTTACTGAGCTCCTTGAAAATAGGGATTGCTTTTGCTTTTTTTTTGTATCCCCAGAACTTAGCACAGTGCCTGCACATAGGAAATGCTTAACGACTGCTTGTTGATTGGTTGACTAACCATAGTCATTGTTTCTTATGGTGTATATTCATGTTCCACAGTTTGTTTAACCATTTCTCATTCATTGAGCATTGTTTAGTTTTTTATGATTACAGAATACTGATGTTGTAAACATTTTGGTATATATAGGAACTAGCTTTTTATCTTTTACCTTCTTGATTTGCCTAGTAGTGAGACCTCTGGATCAAAGGGTATGGACATTTTAATATTTAACATAATTTCAGATTGCTTTCCTGAACAGTTGAATCAAGTAGAACTTTTAACTTTTCTAGGTGAATCATAGCAACCCATTTAACAGAAAAAAAACCTTCATCTTTTCAAAGTTTTGAAAATTGGAGTACAAATAAGAGACGACATGTTCTTTAGTGCTTATAGATGTAAAGAAAAACTACTAGTGTAGGTCATAGGATTTTAGAACTAGCAGGGATTAATTTTCGCCCCTTTCCCCCCCTCCCCACTCCCATATGAAGCATGTTTTGTCCTTTTGTTCATTATCCATGCATTTTTACTGATTATCTTTTCCTCAAAACTCAGCTCTCAATGTTCCTGAAAACAACACTATTCTTCCAGTCATCTTGGTTCAAAATCTTGGAGTCATTTTACATTCCTCATTCTGTTTTTCCTTGGCTTCTTCTACCTCCATGTAAACACTTGCTGAGTCTTGTCAGTTGTACCCCCTCAGCATCTCTCCCATCCATCTACCTACCTCTGCTTATCTCCATTCTAACCCAGACTAGGCCAGTCACTTCTTGAATGGACTTTTGCAGTAATCTCCTAATTGGTCTACTTACCTCTTTCCCTGTACAACTTGTCTTCCATGTAGCTGTCATTTAAAAAAGCACAACAACTTGTTAAATGTGGAATGTAGAATTACAGGTTTTGTTCTTTTTTTTCTACCTGAGGGTGTTGTTAGAAATATATATTTCTTTTTATGATAATAATTCTTCTTGCCATCCACTTTTAGAAAGATGCACTTTATACATTATTCATGTTCTCACCCCTCTACTTCCTGAATTTTACTTTGTCTTTATTATGTTATTTTGTTTAATTTTCTCTTTTCTTAGTCTGGTGTAATAAGAGGGCTAAATTCTGGTCTTTTTCTAGGGAATTTACAGCTTATGTATGACATCTTTTGTGTTTATTCTGTAAGATCTTTATTATTATTATTATTATTACTATTTTATACCATTTATTTTGACAATTTTTTTTCTCTACTTTGAGTAGGGAGAATTTGAGAGCATGCTGTCATTGCCACACAGGAGTGTGGTAGTCTTGCTATAACTGGATTTATTCCTCTCTTCTGCTGAAATTTAAGCTGGTATTTTGGGTAAGAGAGCTGTCTGTATTAGACATCCATTTCTGAGAGCTTCCAGTCTGGGTAGAGCATTTTTTTCTTTTTTATGGGGAGGGAGAATGTATAAATATATGTCTTGAATTAAAATCCATTTCTATTGACTGTTGTGCTGTGGAGGGTTCTTGAAGGCTGTGCCAGCAGAGAACCACTTGAGGCAGGTCCTGCCAAAACTGGGAAATAGAGCTTTCATTGGACTCTGTGACTCATGAAGACTAGTTTGGCTAAATTCAGGGAGTCTTATCAGCTAATGATACAGATCATTTAATATGGGAAATTTTTTTGTAGCCACAGCATCTCTAAATCACATTGGCTTACCCATCTGCTAAGAGAAGTAGTTTGATAAAGTGGAAAGAAAGACTTTCTGGAGTCAGAGGACCCTAGGTTCAAATTCTGCCTCCTTTCAAAGAGATTTCCTTTCAGATCAATTTTTCAGTTTCAATCCTTGTTATGTCTTTCTTTTTTTAATGATGTAGTTATTCATGGATATATTTCCCTTCATACAGTGTTTCTTACAAATAAAAGTGTATTTCTGCTGACCAGTGATTATTTTTCTTGCATAAAAATGTCATTTGTCAGCAAGCACTTTTCTGCCCTACAGTAGATAGAAAAGTTTCTGTGTGTTGATGGATGCCTAGTGACAAATTAGAAGTTGAAATACCATTTGCCTTATGATTGATTAATTGGGTTACAGATTCTTTTAATTTTGAATATTTAAGGTACCAGATACATAATATAAGGTTTTTTTCATTGGCTTTTGAGACACTGGGAAGATAAGGAATCTAATTTTTAATTTTTTTTGTTTGCATTGTGTCCTAGCATAATAAAATGAGGCATGCCTGTAATAATGATGCATTTAATATACTACACAATAGTTCAGGGTTGTACAACTTAATAGAATCTTATTTTTGATCTTTAAAATTTCTTTATTTTTTCCTAGGTGAATCATAATTACATTGACAAAAAACATGAATAATCTTCCAGGTGGTATTGATTTTGTAAGAACATAAATTTAGAACTAGAACGTATCTTAGAGATCATCTAATCCTGGCTCTTCATTTTACAGATGAAGAAATTGAGGCCTAGAGTTTAATTATTTACTTAAGCCAGGTGTGAGTGGCAGAATTGTGATTCAGACCTAGTTTTTCTGATTCTAGTCTAGCATATTTTCCACTGTACCATGAATTGTGTGCAAGACTTGCCCAAGGTCACATGGCTAATAAGTTTTAAGTGTCTGGGATCAAATTTGAACTCAGGTCCTCCTGACTCCAGGGCCAGTGTTTTGCTCACTGCACCACCTAGCTGCCCCCAAATTATCTTTTCCATGACATTTATTTTTCATTAAATTAAATTTAAGTTCATAAGTTTAAGTTAACTGCCTCACATGGCAGGAACAAGTCAGCCCACATGCTTTACTTGTATCCCTGAAATGTCAGGAGAAGGTGAGGAAGACTTTCAGTGAGTGGATCCCTTGTGGCAAACTTAGGGAAGATGTGGAAAAGTCATTATAGGATAGGCAGTGTTGGCTCACTTGTGATCTTTATTATTGGAGGAAGTATCCCTGGACAAGATCATGGATCCAATTCTGGCACTTATCCTTGTGGTTAAATTTTCAGCCAATATTTATTTGGAAAGGAAACAAAAATGAATGCAGTCCAAAGGTAGTTGGCAGTCTGGCCCGGTCTGTATGTGTTTTGCTTATCTATAACTTAAGAACTTTAAATATAGAGACATTGTACAGAATTATAGTTCTTTGTATAATTGCTATAACCGCTGTTATCAAGCATAAATTGTGATATAATTAAAAAATATAAGAGATTAGACAAGAAGTAAAACTTTTTCAATCAAGTAGTCAATTGATAATTGTATTTATTAAGTATTTACTATGTACCAGGCACTGCTAATTGCTGGGGATATAATCTTCACTCAAGAAACATTAATATCTTTGCTTAGGGCACTGTGCTAGTAGGCCTAGAAGTTATAAGAGGTAAAATGATGTCCTGAAGGATTTTGCAGTCAGTCAGTTAATTAGCAAAAGTTTATTAATTTCCTTCTAGGTGTCAGATATTGTTCTAGTTGCTGGCAATACAAAGCCAAGAATGGAATAATCTTTGACTTAAAGAACTTTTATTTTCTTGTGGGGAGGGATGGTGTTGGCACAAATAAATATGATATAGAGTAGAATGAGAATAATTATCAAGAGATATAGGCTAAATGCTAAAAGAACATTTGAGGAGAAAGATCGCTTTGTGATTGAGGAGGGGTGTGTCACGGTAGACTTAAGGGAGGAAGCTATCTCAGTTGGGTCTTGAAGGAATCAGACTTTACACAGGGAGAGACGTGGAAGGAAAAGTAGCAGTGTGGACCAATGAACAGGGTGTTGGATTTGGAATCAGTGACAGAATCAAACCTGTCTCTGCCTCTTGGGTGATTACTTAATGGGTCTCAAGTTATTCATCTGAAAAATGAGGGAGATTAGAATCCTTCTCCAAGGTTCCTTCTGTCTCTAAATGTGTAATCCTGATCCTGTGAATTAGTAGGAAGGAACATGCATAGCTGTCATCCCTGTTGGAAAGAGCATTTGACAGGATGACAAAAACTGTGGAGTTCCCCCCGCGCCCCCGTTTTCCTTTTCTCTTCCCCTCACAATCAAACATCAAAACATAAATGTTTCCATATACAAAGAAGAATGGAAAGAGAAGATTCTATATGAAGATATGAATCTTTTTACCTACGGTTTTATGGGGAGTTTAGGAGGTAAATTTTTTTTTTTTTTAAAGCAATTGGGGTTAAGTAACTTGCTCAAGGTTACACGGCTAGTCATTATTTATGCGTGGGTGCTCATTTTCTGAGGCCGGATCTGATCTCGGGTCATCCAAACTCCGAGGCCGGCGCTCTTACTCACTGCGCCACCTAGCCGCCCCTTTAGGGCAATTGGGGTTAAGTAACTTGCCCAAGGTCACATGGCTAGGTTTTTGTTTGTGCGGTTTAGGTGTCGGAGGCCGGCTCCGAACTCAGGTCCTTCTGATTCCAGGGCCAGCGCTCTATTCACTGCGCCACCTAGCCGCCCCTAGGAGGTAAATTTAATGTCTAGTACCATCACTGCCTTGCTTGTCTTTCTCCCCTTCTCAACTTCCTTCTGCTCTTTTCTGTATATTTAAAAAAATATTACTGATATTTTTCTTTTTTTTTCCTCCCATCTTCCTCACCACCCCCTCAAGAAGAGAAACCAAAACAAACCTCACTTATAACATATGCTTAGTCAAACAAAACAAATTCACGGGTTGACTGAAAATTCCTCATTGTTTACCTATAAGGGACTGTTTTTAAATGACTACTTAATTATTTAGCAGGGTATAAGGAGACTATGCTACTATTGTGATATGCCCACAAATTTTTGTTTGCAAATTATGGTAAAAATATGTAACTTTTGTTATTGAGGGAAAAGGCAGTAGAAAGGGGCTCAGTCAAGGTAAATGATTATGTCCCTGAAGTGGGCCATTAAAACACTTCAGTTTCTGATCCTGAAAAAATGATTAACCTCTTTCATTCTCAGTTTCCTCATCTGTAAAAGAGAGAAGATAATAGCACTTTTCTCACTGGATCATTGTGAGGATCAAATGAGATGAAATGTAAAACTCCTTGCATACCTTAAAATACTATATAAATTAGGGGCGGTCTGAGACTACTATCCCAAACCCTCATTTGCACCAGGCAGAGTGCCAAGCTGGAGGTTAACTACTTCTCCCTTCAGGATTCTAAGCATAACCTTGAGGGTTTGTTTTGTTGTTTTGTATCGTAATTGCTTACAAACATTTAGAGGTATGCTTTACTCCCTAGTTGAATGGCAGTTGATATCAATTAGTTAGCCAGACTTACTTAGCTTTAGATTTAGGTATTCACTAAGGCAATATATAATATGAACAGTGGTACAAAATACTACCTTATTTGGGAGGACACATTCTCCCAGGAATACATATAGAGTCACAGGGAAAATGGAACAGAATGTAGCAGAGAGATAATTTGCAGGTCCTAGTTGCTAGAAGTCTTCTTTCTACTTTGTGGGATCCTTATGAAGTTCTCTTTAGACATGGTATAACTTTCTGTGAGGTTCCTTTTAAAATTCTAAAGCTACATTTTTTCATTGTGTGTAGTTTTTCTTCTATTTCCAATGCAGATGCTGCCATCAGTCATTGATGTTCTGGGAGACACTGCTAGAATGTCTGTGGGAAGTCCAAAATGTTCTGATGTTTTGAAGTTCACATGGTCATCTTTAGGTCAAGTGGGGTCTGGTAGACAGAGGCTTCCCCACTGGGATTTCCTCTTAGATTCTTGGCTAAAGCTGTTTTCATCACTATCCTGGCCTGACACTGGAATTCTGGGTTCCAAATTGACTTGCTATTTTATCCAAAGCCTCAGGGCATTACTGACTCTTTAGCCAATCTTAATGTACTTCTGTGTAGCATCATTTAATTTCATTCAGTTGTTGGAAGCATTTTTGCTTTTTGCCAAATTAAAGACTTTGTGTCTGAAATAAAAAGTGAGGAGTTTTAATACCTTAGACTGATAGATTCAAATGACATGTTCTGACCTTATATATCAGTGTCTAAAGCATTTTTCTCATTAGTTACTTTAAATGGGTTGGGGTAATTGGTACATTGACCTTCTCTCCCCCCCACCCCCTTACCCTCTATTCCTCTAGCTTAATATTTGCTTTCCTCAGCAAATTTCCTAGAATGTGTTTGGCAAAGTTTGTTAGTTCTAAATCCTGTATAGCTTTTTGGTGACTTGGGGAGGTTCAGCATTCTCCTTTTTGAATGCCTTATCTCATAGTTTATACTAAAAAGTCTTTGGAAAAAGTCTGTGTGGCACTGTTCCTAATGAGATTTGGTAATTAACATTCTCCCGTATTAACAAATATATAGTGACACAGTTGAACAAATAATAATTTTGCAAAGTCTTTGTAGGTATCTCTGCCTTAGTGCTTGCAAAAAGGCCTTACTCAAACCAAAAGCAATGAAGATTGGGGAAAAAAATGAACAAAACTAAGTATCCCTTCTCAGAAGGAAAGCCTAGCCCTTACAGAACTCAAAAAGTACAAAGAGTTCTCCCCACAAGGGATTAGGAACTTTGGAAGTCACCTCCTCACCCTTCAAGTTGGAAGCTAAACTGATTTAAATTGGTGCTTGTATAGCAACACTGTTCCATTGAAGGGAATCTGAAGTTCTTGCCATTTTCCTGCCCCTAAAGGGGCCCTTCTGTTTTGTATTTATACAGACTAGGCTTGATTGTAAATTATTATTATTATTATTATTATTTTTTTTTTGCTTTTTGGAGGGCAGTTGGGGTTAAGCGACTTGCCCAAAGTCACAGTGCTAGTAAGTGTTTCAAGTGTCTGAGGCCGGATCCAAACTCAGGTTCTTCTGACTCCAGGACCAGAGCTCTAGTCACTGTGCCACTTAGCCGTGACCCCCCATCCCCCCAATTGTAAATTAATTTAAAAGAAAAAGAAAAAGGGCAGTGAGGTAGGTGTATAATGGTTAGAACATAGGTCCTGGAGTCAGGAGGACCTGAATTCAAATGTGGCCTCAGACATTTACTAGCAGTGTGACCCTGGGTAAGTCACTTAACTCTGATTGCCTCCCCCTCTTCCCCCGCTCTCCAAAGAAAAGAAATCCAGTCTTCTTTTGGGAGGAAAGCTTAGTTCCTTTTCGTAACCCAGAGTATATAGAATTTGTCCAATGGGGATTAGGGACTTGACTTTGACTGAAAGTCACTCTCCTCACTTTTAGGTGACAAACCAGACTGTCTTCTGGGTGAAAACTCTTCCAGTGTTCCCTGAGTGCATAAGATCATCTGTCTGAGATCTGGACTAAATTTCTGGATGTCCCTTTCCAAGCAAGGAACACCAGAATTTTTCATACTGTATGTAGTTTCTTGGTAGGTTCAGGTGAATTTCTTCTGGGTCTCTATGTCAAAGAGTCGTAAGGGAATTCTAAACTCATCTAGCAATAGGATGAACGTTTTTAATTTTCAAGGAGAGGGAGGTGGGGAAAGCATCAGGTAAATAAGGGTGTGTGTGTGTGTGTGTGTGTGTGTGTGTGTGTGTGTGTGTTTGGTTGTTTCCAAAAGAGGATTCAGAATTTGGAGTTTATAGGTCAAGAGGCAAAACATTATCCTATGAACTTGATGCCAATAAAAAAAAACTCAGATAAACTGTTTAGCCTCTTGTCATGACAACAGAAGCAGTTATCAACCCCTTGAGGGCAAGGATTGTATTTTGCCTTTTTTTGTGTCCCCACCACTTAGCCCAGTACCTGGTACATAGTAGGTGCTTAATAAATGTTTATTGACTACTTAAAAACAAAAGAGAGAAATGAACATTTATGAGCTAGGCACTAATATTTTCTGTATGCAAAATTTATACATTTAGCTACAGTTCTGATATTGGATTCAGTAATACAAAACTATCGGTACATAAACGTTCACACAAGTAAAAATTATTACAGAGATAACTTTGTAACTTTTGTAACTAGATTAACTTGTAAGGAGACACATTAGAAAACATTGTTTAATTATGATATAAAACAAAGGGAAAAAAACCTTATTTTTTCTCTAGTACATCCTAAAAACTAGATTCTCCAATAACTAGAGTTCCAGGGCAGTCTTTCCAGTAGGTCCCTGTAAATGTGAAGGGCCACATTTATCACAGAAATTCCACTTAATATAGCATGTTGGTTCTGGGCTCTCTCATCCAACCCATACTTGGCTATCAGATCTAGTCAGAGCAGCTATTATTCCTCCTCCAGAAGGTTCCAGGGAGTAATTATGAGGAATTGGAGATACTTTAGCCCATGAATCCCCATTGGTATACTTCCCCTTTGAGTATCAATTGAAATTAGTTAGCCACCCAGTCAGCTTTTAGAAATGTAACAGTTGTAACAAAACATCTTCCAAAACTTGGACACACTTTCCTACAAATACAGAGTCCAGGGAAAAAGTGGACTCAAACTTGTAGGCACATGTAGCAAAGGAATAATTCATAGCTCCTTATTGCTGGAAGTCTTTATTCCCTTCTGTTGGGGTGTTTTCCTTAATTTACTTTGAGGAATGATGTAACTTTCTGTTGGGCTCCTTGTGGAATCCTGAAGCTGCCTTTCTTTCTCATTTTGTCTAGTTACTTTACTCTTGATGCCAGTGCTTCCATTATTCATTTTTGTTTGAGGATCACTGCTAGGATGTTCATGTGGAGTCCAAAGTCTTCCAACCTCATGATATTCACAAGGTCAAGGGGAGAGGAGGGAGAAGATAAAGGCTCTCTTTTTCCTGTCAGGGTTTTGGCTGGAGCTGTGTTCATCACTAGGCTGGCCTGACACTGGCATGCTTGTGTCTGAACTGACTTGTTAATTCATCTGTACTCCATAGGGTGTGCCTTCATTTTTAACCAATTTTATTGTATTTCAGTTGTAGCATCATTTCATTTCATCCAATAACTGGAAGATTTTGTTCCTTCCAAATTAAGAACTTTACACATCTAGTTCAGTCCCTTTGATTAATTCATGAGATGAGTTCGGACCTGATAAATGTGTGTCAGAGTATAGAGCATCTTGATACTTTAAGGTGGGGCAAATTGATTCATTGTGCCCCCTGTTGCACTTGCATAAATCAAATCTTAGTTGTCCTTGTCATGGGGAAGTCATTGATGTCTAACTGAAGGCAAGGAAGAGGTATGTTTGTTGTCTTTATTGGCCTTTAGAGTAACTTAGCTGAGCCAGTTACCTGGGAGCATAGTTTCAGAACTAGAAAACAGATTAATCTGATTGGAATAGTCGTGGAATAAGGGCATGGAGGGACCAGTTCTTTATTTCTTTGTCTTTACATGTGTAAGTTCTTGGAAAAAAGGGTCTACTATAAATTTCACTTTCTTAATACTCACCTGTTAGTCCCTTGCATTCTGATTTCTGACCCTGCCACTTATTAAAACAGTATTTTCTAGGGTTTTTACTTGCAGAATCAAGTGGCTTTTTCTGTCATTTATTTCCTTGATCTATTTGCAATTTTTGATATTACTGAGCAGCCCCTCCTCATTGACATTTCCCTTAACTTCCTGATTCTTTCTTAGTTTCTGATGGCTGTTTCTCTATCTTTTCCTGGATCCTTTATTAATCGCCCAAACCCTTGGTCTGGGTGTTCCTTAGAGTCCTAACTTGAGTTCTTTTCTTTCTCCACATTCTGTCTTGATCTTACCAGCTACTATTGGATGAAATATTTCTACGTAGATGACTGTCAGATCTGACCTTCTCTTTGTTCCTCACAGAAAATATTGTCTTCCCTTTTGTTGCCTTGCACCAGCTGTTGTCCCACATTCCTGGAATGTGGTGCATCCAGCTTACCCCTCTCCCCCATTCCCTTTCTTTAAGATGCAGCTCATGTACCATCTTCTGCATGAAGCCTTTTCTGATTTCTCCACCTATTGCTACCCTTCTAAACAAATCACCTCGTATTTAATTCTTTGTCTATATTTGTATTTATTAATTTCATATTTGTTTGTATTTTTAAATGTACTCATTATCTTCCTCCATTAGAATATAAATTCCTTGCAAGTAGATATTGTTTCCTTCTGTATACGTGTGTTGTTACAGTGTCTAGCCCCCACCACTTGAACTGTGATAATAGTTACTGTTTATATAGCTCATTGAAGTTTGCAAATTGCTGTACAAGCATTATTTTATCTTCACAACTTGGAGGTGTAAGTAATGTTATTTTCCCTGTTAACATGAGGAAACTGAGGAAGGCAGGTTAATTTTTAAAAGTCACATAGGTAGTGTCTGAGCAAGATTTGAACTCAGGTCTTCCTAATTCAGCACGCTATCTACATTGCCCCCTAGCTGCTTCCCCCTAAGTCACTTAATAGTGCTTGTTTAATTGATACTATTCATCTAGACCTAATTTTTCTCTTGAATTACAGTCCTGCATTGTCACCTGCCTGCTGAATAGTTTCCCCTAGGATGTCTTCTGGGCCTTTCAAATTCATTATGTTCAAAATAGAATTCATTATCTTTTCTAAATCTGTCTCTCCTTCAAAATTCCCTATTTCTGTTGAGGGCATCACCATCTGCCCAATTACTCAAATCTTCAGTTCTTTTCTCTTCCTTTCCTCTCTCCCATGTCCATTTAGTTGCCAAGTTTTGTCAGTTCTACATCTACACATTTCCTGAATCCATCTCATTCTATCCATTCATGTAGTCATCACCCTAGTACAAGGTCTCATCAAGTCTCACCTGGATTACTGTAATATCCTTCTAATTGTTTTCCTTGACTATAGTTTCTTCTTGGTGAAATCTCCTCTCTGTATGGCTGCCAGAATAATCTTCCTAAGGCATAGGTGAGCATGCCACTCCCCTATTCAGTAAAGCTTCCTATTCCATTTAAAATAAACTACAAACTCTTTTATTTGGCATTTGAAACTCTTCACAATCTGATTCTATCCTACATTTCCAGTCTTACATATCATTTACTTTTATATGTTCTGTAGTCCCCTCAGATTGGTCTTCTTTCTGTTCCTCTCTGCTCCCTCCTCCATGCTTTTGTAAGGCTGTTCCTCATGTTTGGAGTGTCTCACTTCTGCCCCTTAGAATCACTGGCTTCCTTCAAAGCTGATTCCAGATGCCACTTCCTACATCAGGCCTTTCCTGAGTCTCCTAGCCACTGATGTCTCCTTCCCAAAATTACCTTTTATTTATTTTGTATATAGTTTTATTTTTACTGATGTGCACATGTTATTTCTCTTATAAAATGTAATAAGTTCTTTGAGAACAGGAGCTGTTCAGTTGTTGTTTTGTCTGTGTATTTTTAGTGCCTTACATGTGGTAGATGCTTAATGATTACTTGGTTGTCAGTAAACCTTCAGTTGCTTTATATCGTTTATAGGGTAAAACACATACGTTAGCATGGCATTTAGGGCTCCATTCTGGTTCTGCTCTTCTTTCACATTATTTCACTTCATGAATTCAGTGTACTAGTCAAAAATTAGATTATTAGTTCTTCGTGAATTTACTACTCCATCTTCTATACTCTTTGCAGTTGAATGACTTGTTTCTCATGTCTAGTATGCTTCTCTTCTCTACATACCAGAAGCCTTATCTTTCTTTAAGATTTATCTGTGGTGCCCCTTCTGTGAGACCTTTCCTGATTTCTGATGTTTTTTTTTCTTCTGTTTTTACCTTCTTTCATTTCCTTTTTATTATACTTAATTGTATACATAGTGTGTTCTCCCAGTAGAGTGTAAATTCTGTTTTGGTATCCCTAGTGACTATTGCAGTGCTTTGCATATTAGCAAGTAGGTGATTAATAAATAGTGAATGAAATTGTGGACTGACCAAACTAAATCAGATATTTATACATATATGCACACATACACATATGTACACATATACATGGTGTGTGTATATATGTAATATATGTTCATATTCACATATACTTATATTATTTGTACGGTTGAAAGCAGATCAGATCTGTCCAAGTAGAGAGCTTGATTTTGGGTTTAAAAAGCTCTGAATTAAAAAAAAAATAGTGATCCAGAGAGCAGTGATTTTGAGAAGACATTAATAAGCATTCACTCTCTATTATAACTCAGTATCATTCACTGTTGTTAACTTGGCCTTTTTGGTGTGTTGAGCATTTTTCAGATCACTTTTTTAAAGGTTCATAAATGTTTAAGTAAAAAAGTTTTCTTAAATTACTAAATCAAGCTTTCCTTTGAACTTGGTTAAGTCCTCTTAGTTTGCAAATGCAGTGGATATTTACAAGTGTTGTGGTTTCTTCATAACAATTAGTTGTTTATTAAGTCAGTCAAGAAGTATGTGTGTGTATATGTTTATGTATATATGTTTATGTATGTAATAATCTGTCATCCATCCATCTCTTCAGCAGGCACTGTACTAAACATTGCAAAAACAAAGCAAAGCAAAACAGTTGCTACCTCCAAGGAGCATTATAATTGAGCTGCCACCTACTACTATCAGTTAGTTAGCAGCTACCATCACCAGTTACTCTTCTTATCCCTGTATTACTCAGTCACCTAGGCAACATTGCATCCCTGTCCATCCCATCCACTACTGGATGAACTTTCACTGATACCTCTTGATTTATGGGTCCTGGAGGGGGAGTCAGAATATTTCTTACTTATTACTGTCACTTTCAGATTCTTCAGTCTTTTGCCTTTATCACTTTCCTCCTTTAAAAAACTCTACCAAGGGGTGGCTAGGTGGCGCAGTGAATAGAGCGCCGGCCCTGGAATCAGAAGGACCTGAATTCGGAGCCGGCCTCCGACACTTAATCCGCACAAACAAAAACCTAGCCGTGTAACCTTGGGCAAGTTACTTAACCCCAATTGCCCTAAAGGGGCGGCTACGTGGTGCAGTGAGTAAGAGCGCGGGCCTCGGAGTTTGGATGACCCGAGATCAGATCCGGACTCAGAAAATGAGCACCCACGCATAAATCAAATGACTAGCCGTGTAACCTTGAGCAAGTTACTTAACCCCAATTGCTTAAAAAAAAAAAAAAACAAAAAAAAAACAAAAAAAAACTCTACCAGTATTTTCTACCATATTCAGATCATGGTGAATATTTTATATTGGTATCCAGGTCAAGCCAGGAAGCATTTATTATTTGTTTATTATATGCCAGATACTGTGCTAAGACTGGGAATGCAAAGAAATCCACAAAACCCAACCCCTGCTCTCAGGGAGCTCACAGTCTAATTGGGAAGATGACATGCAAACAACTATTTTAAAAACATGATGCAGACAGGATAAATTGGAATTAATCAACAAGGGAAGGCACTAGCATTAAAGGAGATGAGGGAAGTCTTCATCTAGAAGATAAGATTTTAGCTCTGATTTGAAGGATGACAGGAAAGCCAGGAGAAGAGGGGGGGGAGAATTCCAGGATTGGAGGACAGCCAGTAAAAATGCTTGGAGTTGAGAGAGATTGTCCTAGACAAAGAACTGTAAGAAGGCCAGTGTCAATTGGACTGTAGAATATGTGGAGGGGGAGTAAGGTGCAAGAAGACTAGAGAGTTGGAGGCCAGGTTATGAAAGCTTTTAAATTCTGAAAGAGGATTTTATATTTGATCCTGGAGGTGATGAAGGGCCTGAATCAGGGTAGTAGCAGTGTCAGAGTAGTGAAGGGTACCTATACTAGAGATCTTATGGTAGAATTATCAGGATTTATAGTAGTTTTTCCTTTCTCAAGGAATTCAAGAACTTTTTAACTCTCCTCCCCAATTCCTACCCTTCTACAGGGAACTTTAGTATACATGTTGATATTCTTTCATACATTCTAGCCTTCTAAAATCGGGGTAGGGAACCTGTGGTCTAGAGGCTACATGTGACCTTCTAGGTTCTTGGGTTCGGTCTTTTGACTGAATCTGAGTTTTACAGAGCAAATCCTTTTATTAAGGGGATTTGTTTTGTTAAGGTTTGATTCAGTCAAAGGCCATACTTGAGGACCTAGAGGGCCACATGTGGCCTTGAGGCTGCAGGTTCCCTACCCCTGTCTTAAGTCCTATTTTTTCTATCAACTTTAGTCACACACAGGGATGACCACATGCTGAACCTCACCTTTACCCACAAGTATTCTAGTTCCTTAATAAAAAAACCATGGCATTCTGATATCTGAACAGTAATCTTCTATTATTCCATCACTCCCCATGCCTCAGGTTTCCTAATCTCATTCTTCACTCTAATTACAACTTATTTTCCTGACCAGTCTCATTTTTTCTCAATAACCCATTATCCCTGATCACACTTCACTTTCTTCCTTTCCTTAAATTAGTCCTATAGTTTACCAATTCAACTCCATACTGTTGTCTCCCTTCTAGTCCTTTGCTTTTGCATTTTACTGCCAGTCTTCCCTTGCCACACCCCAGCCCTTAATTATTCTGCTCCCAAATGTTGCTGCAAGGGGGCTGAAGGAAGTCATATGCTGATTATTATAAATCCTTATTATCCAAATTTAACTGTACTTTGACAGCAGGAAGGCAGTCCTTTTCTTCCTCCATAATTGATTTCCTGTTTTACTCCTTCTAGTAAACCTGCTCTAACTCATATTCATTCCCTCATGCTCTTGTCCTTTGGCTGTCTTTCTTTCCTTTCTTAGCTAACTTCATTCTTTTTCTTCTCTTTCTCTGCCAAACTCCTAGGAAAAATTACATTTGTTGTCTTTACTTCCTTCCTTCTTTTTTTTTTTTTTTTTTGCTTTTTTTTTTGGAGGGCAGTTGGGGTTAAGTAACTTGCCCAAGGTCACACAGCTAGGTTTTTGTTTGTGTGTGTTAAGTGTCTGAGGCCGGATCCGAACTCAGGTCCTTCTGACTCCAGGGCCAGCGCTCTACTCACTGCGCCACCTAGCCGCCCTAACTTCCTCTCTTTTTATGCCTTTCCTCATTTTGTTTTCTTATTATTCTGAACTTAAACACCAAATAAAGTAAGAATTTTACATACAATGTGAAATAAGAGAGGACTGTATACAAAATAGTTTGTTTTTCAGTGTATAGTAAACTGACCATGTAACTTTCAGAATTGTCCAACTTGTCTGTGATTTTTTTTTCTGACTTTCCTTCTGTTGTTTTATCTTATTTTTGGGGGTGGGTGTTAGGAATCCTATTCTTAATCCTGCACTCTCCCTTCCTTTCTGCCCATTGGAAAATTAAAAGATATATTTTTGTAACATGTACATAGTCAAGAACTATAAATTTTCATATAAACCATGTCCAATATATAGTTCTCATTTTGCTTGGAGTTTTATCAACTGTCAGGAGGTGGGTAGCATATTTCCTTATTGGTCCTCTGAAATTGTGGTTAGTTATTGTGTTCATGACAGTTTTTAAATCTTTCAAAGTTGTTTGCTGTTACAGTATTGTTTTTCTTGTATAATTTCTCCTAATTCTGCTCACTTCATTATGACTTGAAAACTTAAAGTGCTATATAAATGCTAGCTATTATTATTATTATTATTATTATTAATCTTTCTAGGTTTCTCTGAAATCATCCTTTTCATAATTTTTCATAGTACTGTAATTGTCATGCAATAATTTGTTCAGCCATTTCCTAGTCGATCGGTGCTTCCTTAGTTTCTACTTCTTTGCTACTGCAGAAGAGCTGTTATAAACATTTTTGTATATACGGATTTGCTGTTTTTGGAGTATAGGCCTAGAAAAGGTCTTAAGAACTCATTAGCCATTTGCATTGTGACTTTTGGCCTCACCACTCAAATGAACTATTCTGCTTAAAATTACAGTGATCACTTAATTGACAAATTTAATGGTCTTTTCTCAGTCTGTATTCTTTTTAACTCCTCTGGCACTTATTTACCATAAATTCTTCCCAGATTCTTTCTCCTCCCTGAGTTTTCATGACACTGCTCTCTTTGGGGAAGGAGAGGAATAAGCATTTATATACAGGTCTATGTGCTCTAAGTCCTTTATAAACATTATCTCATTTGATTCTCACACCTACCTTGTTAAGTAGGTACTGTTGTTATCCCCATTTTATAGTTGAAGAAACTGAAACAAATAGATAAAGTGACTTGCTCAGGGTCATGTACCCTAGTTAGTGTCTGAAGCTAGATTTGAACTCAAATCTTCCTGACTCCAGGCCCAACACTCCATCCACTGCACTACCTCTCTGTTCCTCCTTCAGCTTGTCTAAACATTCCTCATTTTCCTTTGTTGGCTCATCATCCATGATCAGGCCCACTAATGGTGATTTTTCCCATTGAACCTTCTTATCTCTTCACATTCTTTCTCTTGGAGAGAACATTGATTTCCATTGGTTTAATTATTGTTTCTTTGCAGATGACTTATAGATCTATGCTTCTAGCTCCAGTGTGTCCCAGAGCTTTAGTTTCTTATTAGCATCTCCCTATAGGACATTTCAGACTTAAATGCTCTGGAGACATCCCAAACGTAACATGTCTGAAATAGAACTCGTTATCTTTCCTTCCAAACCCACCACTCTTATACGTCTTCCTATTTCCGTCAAAGATAGAACCATTCTTCCATTAGCCCAGGTTCATCACCTTGTTGTTATCCTCAGCTCCCTCACTCTCCCTCATTTCATGTAGCCATCCTGTCAGTTACCAAGTCTTGACATTGTTTCCATCTGGTTCCTTCGCCTTACTCACATAGCCACCCTATGTAGTTGAGGCTCTCATAATCTCCCCCTTAGATTATTTGCAGTGGTGTCCTAATTTGCTTCCTGCATCAAATCTCTCCCTCTCATGGATCATCTTCCACATAATTGCCAAAGTGACTTATACTTAATACAAATCATATGTAATTCCCCCTACTCAGTAAACTTGAGACTTCTTATTGCCCCTAAGATAAAATATGAACTCTTCTGTTTAATTTTTAAAGTTCTTCAAGTTTGTACCCAACCTGTCTCTCTAATCTCATTGTATATTATTTCCTCTGCCATACTTTGTAGTCTAGTCAAATTGACTTTTTCTTTGGTCCTTACAAATGACATTCTTATTTCCTGTTTCTGGGCCTTTGTACTGGCCATCCTCCCTGCCTGGAATGTACTCTTTAAAGAATCCTCTTCTTTCTTTCTTTCTTTTTTTTTTTTTTGGTAGGGGCATTTGGGGTTAAGTGACTTGCCCAAGGTCACATGGCTAGTTTTTGTGTTAAGTGTCTGAGGCTGGATTTGAACTCAGATTCTCCTGACTCCAGTGCCGGTGCTTTATTCACTGTGCCACCAAGGCGCCCCAAATCCTCTTCTTTCAAGGTGCTGTACACAAGGTACTGCCTTTTGCATGAAACCTTTCTTGTATATATGATGTTCCTTTCCTTTTTTCTGTTTAGATGTATATATTATTTATTGATTGTCTCTTCTAGTAGAATATAAGCTCTTTGTGAATAGAGATGGTTTCATTCTTTGCATTTTTATTCCAAGCATCTAATACAGCTCCTGACACATGGTAGGCACTTAATGTTCACTGATCATTGTTCTGGCATCTAGGTGGTGTGATGGGTAGAATGCTGGGTCTGAAGTCAGGAAGACCTATCTTCCAGAGTTCAAGTCTGCCTTCAGACTTTTATTAACTCTGTGATCCTGGGCAAGTCACATCACCTTGTTTGTCTCAGTTCCTCATCTGTAAAATGAGCTAGAGAAAGAAATGGCAAACCACTCCACTATTTTTGTTAAGAAAACTCCAAATGAAGAGTCAGATATGACTAAAAATGACTGAAAAATGGCATTGATTGTTGTTAATATCATTCATGTTGCTTCTTTTGTGTAAGATTTATCTCTCTCTATCCCTCATATATAGACATCAATGGTGTATTTGATTGGAAAAGGTGGTCATATATCTAGGACATAGAATGATAAATGTCTAGCTATAGTGTTGTTCAGATCTCCATGAAATGTTAAATGAACCATTAGGAAGAGTATTGAGTAGTTCCTCTGTGGAAAATTTAAGGAAAATATTGACATAAATTACAAAGGGTAAAAAGGTGTGGATAGAGATCTGTGTTGATGTGTGAAAAGATAGGTAAAGGTCATATACACCAGCCTGTATGTGTGAAAAGCATGAATACTGGGGACATCATTGATGCCTTGAAGTAGTAAAGCATGTATCTTTTTAGTAATGCATCATATGTGTAAAGTGAGAGAGCTATATTTTAGAGGAAAACAATTAAACTGATTATATTTGAGAAATTGTGCTTTAAAAAGGGATTTTAGAACCTAACCGTAGAACCTAAGTCAGGGTTCTAAGGATTTTGAAGAGTTGCCCAAATGATGTTAAAAATATGAGATTGATTTTTGATATTAGGTGATTTCTTTATGAAATAGGCTGTAGTCTTTAGTGTCAAAAGAGTGAAGTGTCTGTTCCATGAAAGCATACCCTTGCTTATCAGGATTAGAATACTCTTACTCTGACATGTCCTAAGAGGAAATGGCTTATAAATCTGTCAAAAATGTAGCTTTCACTGTTGCCACATGGATTCATGTAACTGCCAAGTCATAGGGTCATAGAATTTGAGGTTACCTAAGAGGATCATTTTGTTCATTCCCTCATGCTATAATTGAGAGAAACTGTGCCCCATAGAGATGAGGTGACTTTCCTAAGGTCCCATGGGGATAGGTGGTGGAGCTGGAATGTTAACCTTGTACTTTATATAAAGTAGTAGCAAGTACTTTATATTTAGGACCTTACCTAGCAGCATGACTTAACATGAAGTACTTTCCCCAGAGACATACTGTACTAGGCAACACAGACATCTAGGGAAAGCTACCCAGGAATGTCAAACCCCATGACCTCAGCTTCTCCCCTTCCCCCCTCTCTCCCTACACTCCCAGTTATCTTCTTCCTTTAGAAATAATTCTATACTAGTAATGTGATTTGGTCTATATTTGAATGCCAGAACGGAATCAGATGTCTCTCTTCTTTTACATTCTTACTTACCCAGGATGTATCATAGGATTAAGGCTTTAGAGCTGGAAGACTTCTTAGAGGCCCTGTAGCCCAACTCCCTCACTTCACAAATGATCAAAATGAGTGAGCCCCAGAGAGCTTGGTGATTTACCCAAGTTTGTAAGTGGCAGTTAGGATTTAACTACATGTATAAATGACAATCATAAATAACTCCAAATACTAATTTTTCAACAGATTCAGCAAATAAGCAGTATTTCACAAAATTTACTAAAGATTGTTAACTATTTCCTTATTACTATTTACCTTACTTGGTGTTCAAGTGGCTACAAGCAAAAGAAAATGTAAAGGCCACAAAAATTGGCTTTCTGCCTCAGAAACCTGGATGACATTGAGCTTTCCAAACCACATGGAGCTTTCCTTACTAGTACTTAGAACCTTTGTTCAACTTGGTGTCACTCTGTTTTTCAGATGAGAAAACTATCCTGGTGTAAACTCTTCCATGGTTCCATCTGTGCATAAGACCATTTGGGGTCTGGACCGTTTCCAAGTGTCCTCTTTCTAACAAGACATACTAAAATTTCTAGAGTTTCCTGTACCATAGGTGATCCTTTTAGAGGTTTAGAGATTCTTATTCCATTGGGCAACTGAAATTTTGTCTGTTGGCTCCCTTCCACTGCAAGAATAATTCATTATGGAATTGCATACTCAGTCAGCAGGACAAGAAGACAAGTATTCTCAGAGAAATAGCAAAGAAAGTCAATCTACTTGTGTATTTAGGCATAGGCAAACCTTGCCCTAAATTGCAAGGCTTATTGCTTTTGCAATAATGCAAGCAATCTAGGTCTGTTTAAATGCAAAAAGAGTAATATGAACAGTCTACAAGGCAGTAATAGCATTCTAGTGATGTAAACTCCATATTCCTCACATTAGACTTAGTATCAGTATTTATACAGGATTGAATAATACAGAAAATATTAATATTTAAAGTTTTGTATGACTGCACATGTATAACCTATTTCAGATTTCTTGGCTTCACAATGAGCAGGGGGAAGGAGGGATTGAGAGAATTTGGAACTCAAAAGTTTAAAAAAATGAATGTTAAAATTTTTTACATGTAATTGGAAAAATATTTGAAAAAAATTGAAAAAGGCGGTATTAATATTTAAATACTTGAGGAACCAATACAGACAGCATTGACAATTACACTAGTAGAACTAATTAGTGAAGTAACATACACCAGAAAAAATAATCATCTGTCCAGTTGCCATTTCCCCCACTTAGTTTCTCAAACTGTGATATACAAACTTTAAAGTCCTGGACAAAGAATCTCCCCACAGATGCCAAAGGCCCAATTTTATTCCAAGAAGGACACATAATGTAACAGTTATTCTTTGCTCTCATCTCCATCTCTTTACCTTTCTACTTCTCCCCCAGGGTTCTCCAGTATAGAGGTATCTGATACACCACTCAAGGGCCAGGTCTGCCTTGGGCTTGTTTATAACACTTCTGAGTATTACTAAACCAGATTAAAATGTAATTGGGAAATATTTGGTGAAAAAAACCCCCCAAACACAATAAAACATAGATAATATTAATAGGTGGTTTTCTAAGTCAATATGTGGCCTGCAGGGATCCTTATCTTATATATGGTTTAGTGACATCACTGCTCTAGTACCTTTAAGGGGTGGCGGTTGGGAATGTCTTCTCTGCTGTTGGCTAGAACCCTCACTGATTTCATTCCCCCAGTTTTAGGTCTCCTAGCATCCATCCTAGTTCTGTTTAATCACTTAACAAAGTAGGTTTTATATACAGGATAATTTCTTCAAAGATATAGAAAGAATAAACAAAAAAAATGTTTTTCCTCAACCCTGGGGTTGGGGGGGTGGGGTAGGGTAGGGTAGATAACCTCCCCTTGGAGATCAACCATTTTGGCCTCTGGAGAAAGGAACATGATTAAGCTTATAGTTTAGCTCAGTTCCTACATAGTATTAGCCCCACCAGGATTCAAGTCCATTGCCCACCAGCCTTAGCTTTCAGGAACCCTGGCTGATCAGGGGTTCCCTGCTGGCCGGTGGCAACATCTGGCCATGAACCCTGGACTCCAAGGTGCCCTGTGACTTCGGTTCCAAGGTCTGGGTCTCCACTTTCTGTATCTAAAACCGAAAAGGATAAAGTCAACAGACCAAACCCCCAGGTTTCTTTCTCCAGGGCCCAAAAGGAAGGGGGAAGGTGGCCTTTGGGTCTTCCCCCACTTGCCTACATGGTGTCACCTCTGAAAGTGGGGCCCTTTATCTCTGGATAGGATTGGAAAAGAACATGGTTATCACAGCATCCTGTCTTTTTAAAACAATGCTCTAGCTATCAGCCAATATGGTTGCTCCTAACCATAAGGCATTTTGTGCTTGCTTGCCCCTCTGTGAAAAGACCCCAGTGTTGGGAAAGATTAAAAGCAAAATGAAAAAGGAATAGCAGGGAATGAGATAGATACTATCATCGAACAATGAACATGAACTTGGACAGACTTTGAGAGGTAGTGGAAAATAGAAAGGACTGGCATGCTATGGTCCATGGGGTCACAAAGAATGGATACAACTGAAGGACAGCAACAGCAAATACCCAGTGGATACCTTCTATCCACTAGGTCCTCAGTTAATTAAAGTTTGTTGACAAAGTACCACATGTATTGTCTGAAGTTTATAGTTACTGCAGGAGTCTTTGATTTTGCTTTTCTCTCAAGTATATGATCAATGCATTACATGAATATGCAGGTGTCTTTCCGGGTTGGAATTGCAAGATACAACAGATTCTCTTCTTCAAAGATAAAACCAGGATATTTATTCACATACCAGAAAGCCAAATCCACCATGGTAATAAAGAAGTTGGTACACATTACCAATGCAGGGAGCACCTCCATTCCCAAGCCTTCTCTTCCTACAAACAAGTTGCCCCTTTCTCACTCACACTAGCTGCTCTGTCTCAGCTCTCTCCTAACTCTGCCTCACCCTCTCTTCCTGTTTCACCCTTCCTGTTCTCTGCTCATGCTCTGTTGGGTAAACTCCTCCTACACTGAGCTCCATGTGACTCAGCTGTGGGCTGGGCCAGAGCTCAAAGAAGGTTAAAGGGCACATTAAGGGACAGGGAAGATCTTCAAATTCCCATAACATTACACTGAATTAGTAACATGTCTAATTTGTAATATAAACATTTGTATCTTTGTAGGATATTTTAGCAAACGATTTCCTATTAGAAATGGCTAGGTGGTGCAGAGGATAGCATACTAGATGTGGAGTCAGGATGACCTGAGTTCCAATTTGGTCTCAGACATTTACTAGCTTTGTGACCCTGCCACTTAACTGCTGTTTGTCTCAGTTTAGTTTCCTCATCTGTAAAATGGGGATAATAAGAGCACCTGCTTTCCAAGGTTGTAAGGATATAGTAGCTGTTATTAAGAAAAATAATCTTGGAGTTTCAGAAAGAAGGGAAAAGCTGTGTTTGTTGTTCTATAGAAATAGAAAATCTGTATTTATTAGCAGTAACAGTGATTGATATTATATTGTATAAATAGATAGCCCTAGACATTTATAAAACTTAATTCTCTCTGAGCTTCAGGACAGTTCTTTATTCCTTTATGTTTGTTATTCAAAAGACTTTAAAAAAACAAAACAAAACTAGGCAGATAGTATAAGTAATCTGGAGCAATGAATAGTTTGCCCATCAGATTTTTAGAGAAGGGAAGAATTTATGACCAAACAAGAGATAGAAAGCATTATGAAATGCAAAATGGATAACTTTGATTACATTAAACTAAAAAGCTTTTGTACAAACAAAGCCAATGAAACCAAGATTAGGAGGGAAGTGGACAATTGGGAAAGAATTTTTATAACCAGTGTCTCTGGTAAAAGCCTCCTTTCTTTCTTTCTTTCTTTCTTTCTTTCTTTCTTTCTTTCTTTCTTTCTTTCTTTCTTTCTTTCTTTCTTTCTTTCTTTCTTTCTTTCTTTCTTTCTTTCTTTCCTTCCTTCCTTCCTTCCTTCCTTCCTTCCTTCCTTCCTTTCTTTTCTTTCTTGCCTTTTGGGGGGCAGTTGGGGTTAAGTAACTTGCCCAAGGTCACATGCCTAGGTTTTTGTTTGTGTGTGCGTTAAGTGTCTGAGGCTGGATCCGAACTCAGGTCCTTCTGACTCCAGGACCAACCCTCTACTCACTGCGCCACCTAGCCGCCCCAAAAGCCTCATTTCTAAAATAAACAGAGAACTGAGTCAAATTTATAAGAATACAGATCATTCCCCAATTGACAAATGGTCAGAGGATATGAATAGGCAGTTTTCAGAGGAAGAAATCAAAGCTATCTATAAGCATATGAAAATGAAAAAAGCTCTAAATTACTATTGATTAGGGAAATGCAGATCAAAACTCTGAGGTACCACATTTCACCTGTGAGATTGGCTAAGATGACAAACCAAGAAAATGATAAATGCTAGAGAGGATGTGGAAAAATTGGAACACTGATGCATTGTTGGTGGAGTTGTGAACTGATCCAATCATTCTGGAGAGCAATTTGGAACTATGCCCTAATGGCTATAAAAAAGTACATACCCTTTGACCCAGCAATACCACTGTATCCTAAAGAGATCATACAAATGGGAATAGGACCCACATGTACAAAAATATTTATAGCAGTTCTTTTTGTGGTGGCAAAGAATTGGAAATCAAGGGGATGTCCATCAATTGGGGAATGGCTAAGTTGTGGTATATGAATGTAATGGAATATTATTGTGCTATAAGAAATGAAGAGCAGCCAGACTTAATAATAACCTGGAGAGACTTAAATAAACTGATGCTGAGTGAGGAGACCCAGGAGAATTTTGTACACAGTTACAGACATATCATATCTGTAATGACAAACTGATATATTGGGCTCCCCTCAGCAATATGCAATGTTATGAGACAACTCCAAAAGACTCATGATGGAAGGGATTATCCACATCCAGAGAAAGAACTACAGTCTGAATGCAGATTGAAGCAAACTATTTGTTCTCTCTCTTTTTTTGTTTTGTTTTGTTCCTTCCTTGTTTTTCATTCCATTGGTTATAATTTTTCTTTGCCACTTGACTAATGTTCAATGTGAAGGTATTTATAGAACCTGTATCCGACTGCATGCCGCTATGGAGGGAAGGGAAAGAAAATTTGGAACTCAGGGTATTGTGGAACTGAATGTTGCAAACTAAAAGTAAGTAAGTAAGTAAATAAATAAATAGAAACTAGTCAGTAATTCCACATTTTTGACTGTACATGAAAAAAAATTAAAATTTGCCCAGCTTTGAGTTGTTCATTATCTTAATTTTAAAAAATTAAATTATTTTTCAATTAAGCATTTTTTTTCCCTCCAAGAAAAATAAAACCCTTGTAACAAATGTGCATATTCAGGCAAAATAAATTCACACATTGACAATGTCCAAAAATAATGTGTCTCCTTAATTAAGTCCATTACCTCTGTTAGATAGTAGGTATCATTCTTCACTGTTGATTGTCTGAGATCACAACTGGACCTTGCATTGGTCAGAGTTCTTAGGTCTTTCAAAGTTGTTCATACTTACAGTGTTGTTGTTTTGCTTTCTCCAAAGTTACTAATGATCTCTTAATTCCAAAATCTAATGGCCTTTTTCAATCTTCATTCTTCTTGATCTCTCATCAGCCTTTGACACTGTTTATTACCCTCTTCTTGATATACTTTCTTGGTTTTTATGACATCTATTTGGTTCTTCTCCTACCTGTCTGACTACTCCTCTGTTTCCTTGACTGGATCTTCATCTAGGTCATGCTGGCTAATCATGAGTTTTTCCTAATGCTCCGTCTTAGGCCCTTTTTTCTATGTATATTATTTCACTTGGTGATCTTATCAGCACACGTGGTTTCAGTTATCATCTTTATGCAGATCACTCTCAGGTTTATTTGTCTAGCCCTAATTTCTCTTTGGACTTCCAGTCTTGAATTTCATAACTGCCTATTAGACCTCTTGAACTGGGTGTTCCCTAGTCATCTAAAACTTTTCATGTCCAAAATTAAACTAATTGTCTTTTCCTCTCCTCCAAACTTACCTGTTACTGTAGACAGCACTCAGTCATCCTTACTAGGTAGATCCTTCTCTGAAATTTCCTTTTTCTTACATTCACATTAGCATTTTTGGAAGAAAAAGTAAGGCTTGATGTTTTAAAATTACAGTTGAAAGAGAAAATATTGGATTTTAAAGATATATATATATATATAATTCAATTAAATGCATTATTCAGTAACAGTAGAAAAGTTGTACTTTTAGAAAAATCCTGTACTATATATGTTATCTTTATTTCAATATAATTGATTTTTAATCCTGTGTATTTTGTTTTAAAACTGTTGTCATGATAAGTGAGTTCATAAGCATTTATTAAATGCCTGTTGTGTGCCAGTCATTTTGTTAAGTGTTGGGGATACAAAGAAAGGCAAAAAAACAGCTTATGCTCTTGAGGAGCTCATAATGTAAAGGGGGAAACAAGTAAACAAATAGTTGGTGGTTTAATAGAGAAGAGTGCTGGGACTTGAATCAGAAAGATCTGAGTTCAAATGTGGCCTCAGATGCTTATTGGCTATCCACTTTATCCTCTCTCTGCTTTAGTTTTCTCAAATGTAAAATAGAGATAATAAAATGGGGATAATAATTTTAAATAATAATAATAATTCCTTTTAGGGTTATTGTGAGGATTTATTGAGATAATATTTGTAAAAAGTGCTTAGCATGATGCTTGGCACCTACTAGGCACTATATAAATTCTTATTCCTTTCCTTTCCCCTATGAACAGATAAGTTATGTATAGGATAAATTGAAAATAATTAACAGAGAGAGGACTGTACAATAAGAGGGATCAGGAAAGGCTTCCTTTAGAAAGTGAAATTTCAGCTTAGACTTGAAAGAAGCCAGGGACTTGTCAGGAGGTAGAGATGATGAGAGAGAGACCATTTTTGGCATAGGGGAAAGCCAGAGAAAATGGGTGCATAGAAGAAGGGATTCATAGACTTTGTCAGACTCTTAAAGGTGTTCATTATGCAAAAAAGTTTTAGAAATTGATGATTCCATAAGTCTCTTGTGGTTTGAAAATTTCAAAATTTTCAGTGCATTGAAGCTTTAGGGTAAGAGAAAAATTTCCATCCTGCTTAATGGGTAGTTTCATATAAACTAATTTTCACACAAGTAAGAAAGGTGAAAAGTGAATGACTATAGGGCACAGGACTCATTGGAAAAGACCCTGATGCTGGGAAAAATTAAAGGCAAAAGGGGAAGGAGAAGGCAGAGGATGAAATGTATAGAATGTTTTGAAAACAATGAGCATGAACTTGGACAGACTTCAAGAAGTAGTGGAGGATGGCCTGGTAAGCTGTGCTCCATGGAGTCAAAAATCTGCCTCAATCTCACAGGTAGTTATCTCAGTGGATAGAGTGCTGGGCCCAGTGGAGTCAGGAAAACTCTTCCTGAGTTCAAATCTAGTCTCAGTACTTACTAGCAGGGTGACTCTGAGAAGTCACTTCACCCTGTTTGTCTCAGTTCCTCATCTGTAAAATGAGTTGGAGAAGGAGATGGCAAATCACTTCAGTATCTTTGTCAAGAAAACTCCAAATGGGTTTATGAAAAGTCAGATAAGACTGAAAAACGACTGAATTAAATAAAGCCTAATTTAGGACTGGGATATTTGGGTTTTTTCCCCTCATAAAATATATAGACATATATGTATGTGTGTGTGTGTGTGTGTGTGTGTGTGTGTGTGTGTGTGTGTGTGTGTATATATATATATATATATATACACACCCATATATATATACACACACACATTTCTATTCCCTTCAACTATTTTCATACTGAGAAAAGTTTCATCAGTTACAGTTATTGTTTTTCCCTGTAGGAATGTAAATAGTTCAACTTTGATAAGTTCATAGTGATTTCTTTTCCCTGTTCGCCTTCTCAAACATCTCTTGCTTCTTGTATCTGAATGTCAGATTTTCTATTTGACTCTGGTTTTTTCCTCAAGAATGCTTGAAAGTCCTCTATTCCACTGAATGACCACATTTTCTCCTGAAACATGATACTCAGTTTTGCTGGGTAAGTGATTCTTGGTTTCAGTTCCAGCTCCTTTGCCCTCCAGAATATCATATTCCGAGCCCTTCAGTCTCTTAATGTAGAAGCTGTTAGATCTTGTGTTATCCTGATTGTGTTTCCACATTATTCAAACTGTTTCTTCCTGACTGCTTGTAATATTTTTTCCTTAACCTAGGAACTCTAGAACTTGGTTATAATATTCCTACGAGTTTTCTTTTTGGGATCTTTTCAGGAGGCAGTTGGTGGATTCTTTCAGTTTCTGTTTTATTTCTAGAACCCTCTGGTTCTAGAATTTCAGGGCAGTTTGCCTTGATAATTTCTTGAAAGATGATGTCTAAGCTCTCTTTTTTGCTCATGGCTTTCAGGTGATGACCTGAAAATTTTTAGTTTATTGCTCTTGGGTCTATTTTCCAGGTCAGTAGTTTTTCTGATGAGATATTTTACATTGTCTTTTATTTTTTCATTCTTTTGGATCTGTTCTATAGTATCTTGATTTCTCATAAAGTCATTAGCTTCCAATTGCTTCAATCTAATTTTGAAGGAGTTTTCTCTTCAGTGAGCTTTTGAACTTTCTTTTCCATTTGGCCAATTTTGATTTTTAAGGCATTATTCTCCTCCTTTACTTTTTGGACCTCTTTTGCCATTTGAGTTAATCTATTTTTTTTTTTTTTAAGCAATTGGGGTTAAGTAACTTGCTCAAGGTTACACGGCTAGTCATTATTTATGCGTGGGTGCTCATTTTCTGAGGCCGGATCTGATCTCGGGTCATCCCAACTCCGAGGCCGACGTTCTTACTCACTGCGCCACCTAGCCGCCCCTTTAGGGCAATTGGGGTTAAGTAACTTGCCCAAGGTTACATGGCTAGGTTTTTGTTTGTGTGGATTAAGTGTCTGAGGCCGGCTCCGAACTCAGGTCCTTCTGATTACAGGGCCGGCGCTCTATTCACTGCGCCGCTGCGCCACCTAGCTGCCCCTAATCTATTTTTTTAATCTATTTTTTAAGGTGTTATTTTCTTCAGTATTTTTTTGGTCTCCTTTAACAAGCTGTTAACTCATTTTTCAACATTTTCTTGCATCACTCTCATTTCTCTTCCCAATTTTTCGTCTACTTCTCTTACTTGATTTTCAGAATCCTTTCTGAGCTCTTCCATGGCCTGCGACCAATTCATATTTTTCTTGGAGGCTTTTGATGCAAGAGTTTTGACTTTGTTATCTTCTTCTGACTTTGTCTTCTTCTAGTTCTATGTTTTGATTGTCTTTGTCACCAAAGAACGATTCTATAATTTGATTTTGCTTCCTCTGTTTGCTCATTTTGCCAGTCAGTTACTTGATTTTTGAGCTCTTTGCCATGGTAGAACTCTGCTTCCAGAGTGGAGAGTGCTGTGTCCCAAATTTCTGGACTTTTGTGCAGCTGTTGTCAGAGCTTCTCCTAGGCACCCACCTCAGAACTGTGAGGAGGATTTCCTCTCCACAGATGCTACATGCTCTGCCACACCAGTGCTCCTCCTCACCCTAGGACTGTTACCCAAGACTGCAACCCAGATCCAAGCAGGGCAAAGCAAGAGAATCCTGTCTCAGCACCATTAAAAACATTCTTGTGATTACCCTGAAGTTAACTGCTTGGTTTCCCCATCATCTGTGGGCCTGGAGCTCCAGAAGCAACCTCTACCCCCTCTGTCACTGCAGGGGCAGGAGCCATATCTTGCTCTTATCTCACCTAGGTCCAACGGTTTTTTCCCCACTGACTTTTTACTTTGTCTTTGGTGTTTATAGGCAGAGAAGTCTGGAAACTGCCATAGATGCCAGTGATTAAATCTCTTGAGGTCTACTCCACCTGGTTTCTGCCTGTTTGGTACCTGTGGGACTGTGCTCAGCTCTCGGCCTGGTGCTATAGACCCTTTCTTTTGGCTTGCCAGACTGACTTAAGCTGGAGATATATTTCACTCTGTCATTTTGTGGGTTCTATAGCTCTAAAATTTGTTTAGTCATTTTTTACAGGTATTGGAGGTGCTTGGGGTGTGACCTCAAGCAAGTTTCTGCTTTTACTCCGCTATCTTTGCTCTGCTCCTCTCAACATATATTATTTATGTAGATTTTTCATTTAACACAGTTGCCATCTACTGAGGAAAACACCTTTCTCTCTCTCTCTCTCTTTTTTTTTTTTTACTATTCCTCAAGCTCTTATCCCTGTGCAGACCTATCCCTTCCTAATCTCAAGCATCTACCCTCTTTTCCCACTGCCCATTGGAATCTCGATCTAGACTTTTGTCACACTTTTCCTGCTTGTGTCCATTGACAAGCTGTCTTTCTCTTTTTTTTTTCATCACCTGAAACTAGTACTGGTTGTTAACTGTCCAGTACTGGTTGTTAATGTTTTTCATGCCACCTACACTGGACTGGGAGGAGTTGCCATCTTCTGTTCTTCATTGTCACTGCCAGATTTTGAAATCTCTCTTCCTTCAGGTTTCAGTCCTTTGTATCACACCCTTGGTCTAGATAGTTTTTGCTGTAATCCCCTGGACTCCAGGTTATTTTCCTTCCATTCTTTGATAATTCAATGCTAGTCTTACAGAAACTGTAACCTCTCTCTTCATACCTGGGAACTTCAGCATATATACATTTATGTCCCCTCATCTGCGTCTTCATCGTCCATAACCTCTATTTTCATAGTATTTCATTTATTCACAGTAATGGTCAATATCTTTGATCTACCATTACCTCAAAACTCTGTTTTTTAACTTTATGATCTTGAAACTATTATACTCATCTGTATTATACTATACTTCCATATTTTTCCCTCTGCTTTACTTCTAAACATATTCTTCATCTTCAAGTTCACCTTCATTCCTACCTGTTTTCCCAGTCTTTCATCTGTACTCTGGTCTGATATTTCAGCTTCTGCCATTTTAATCTTGTAGTTAACTCAGATAGATACTGGCTTGTACCCTTGAATGTTTTCTTCAGATAACATATGTTAGAACCCTCCTGGCCTATACCCTTGAATGTCTTGTCCTTAAAGGACCTGCCCTATCTTTAATACCAGGTGACCCCCCACCAAGCACCATCTTTATTCTTATTTCTGTCCTGCTGAACACAACTGAATTCATAAGAAATTCTTATCTAGTTTCAACTGGATCCCCATATAATATGACAATCCTTTCAGTCCTTTCTGATTGATCTTGATTGTTTAAAGTCTTTTATTTCTTAAGGCACCCATCCCTACCCTCTTATCAATCCCTTTCTCTTAGGAGATGCCTGTATCTCCTCCTTTAAAGAGAAAACCAGCATCATCTGTTATGTCCCTTGTCTGTTCATTCAGAATCCTACTAGACTTCTCTGTCTTACCTAGGCAGCTAGGTGGATATAATGCTGGGCCTGGAGTCAGGAAGACCCAAGTTCAAATATAACCTCAGATACTTATTAGCTATGTGACCTTTGGCAAGTCAGCTTCCATTTGCTTCAGTTTTCTCAACTGGAAAATAGGGACAGTGATAGTACCTATCTGCAGGGTTATTATGAGGATCAAATGAGTTACTATTTATAAAGAACTTAGTACAGTGCCTGGTTCATAGTAGGGGCTTAATAAAAATACTTATTCTCTTCTCTGACCCCTTTTCCTTTGCTTTACTTACTGAGAAAGTGATTATCTCCTTGCTAAGGCTTTAAGACTTTTAGTTTTTCTCTTTGTTCTATCCTCTGGATGATTGCCACATGTCGTTGTGTCTTTGTCTCATTTCAGATTTTTCCATCTTTGTTCCTTTCTTGATGCCTACCAACATGTCCCCCTGTCCTAAGGATATTCTAAGGGTAGGTCTCCCTTTCCTTAAAAAACCTTTACTTAATTCTGCAATTCCCTGAGGCCATTATCTCACTTTTTTTTTAACCACCAAACTTCTAGAAGTAGGCATTTATACTTTCTAGGTGAAGTAGAATGAGGTGTTGAAGATGATCCCAGTGTTTTAACCTGGGTAGAAGGCTGGTGCTGTCTTCCACAGAAACAGGGAAGTTTGGAAGAGAGGTGGCTTTTTGGAGAATGGTGTAAGTTCTGTTTTAGACATCTTGAATTTGAAATGCCCATAGGATATTAAGTTGCAGTTGTATAGGAGGCAATGGGACTAGAGCTCAGGAGAAAAATTTGTGTTGGATGTAGAAACCTGAATCATCTACATAGACATGATGATTAAACCTGTGGTAATTGATGAGGCCATGAAGAGAAAGTATGGAGAGAAAGGCAGCACAAGACTGAGCCTTGGTATACAGCCATCGTTAAGGAGCAAGTATGTAGACGATGTACAGGTGGGAGAACCAAGAGAGCAATGTTAGGAAAAACCCAGAGAGTGTCTAGGATGAGAGGGGGCTTAATAGTGTCAAATGCTGTTGAGAAATGGAGAAAGATGAAGATTGAGAAAATGCTGTTTGACTTTTTGTTTTTTTTTTTTTTTTTTGGAGAGCTGTTGGGGTTAAGTAACTTACCCAATGTCACATGGCTAGGTTTGTTTTTGTGTGTGCGTTGTGTCTGAGGTCGGATCCGAACTCAGGTCCTTCTGACTCCAGGGCCGACACTCTACTCACTGCGCCACCTAGCCGCCCCGCTGTTTGACTTTTAAGAAAGTAACTTATGCAAAAGCTGTTTAAGTGAACTGATGAGGTCTGAAGCAAGGTTTAGAGATTGGGGGGATCTCTGGATATCCCCCAAATCATTGGTTATTAATAATAATTTCTCTCATTCTCCCATTTGATTCTGTTGAGAGGTGCTGCCGCCGCCTCTGTAAATCACTAACTGATATGATAAAATGTTTCATAAATGGTTTCTAAGTATGGGACTTATGAGGGGAGACAACGTGAGGGGCGAAGGGAAAGATGGACAGGCCATGCTTTGACAAAGTCAAAGGGGTCAACCACCCTTTAGATAACATTTTGACAAAATCAAAGGAGACAGTCACCTTTGATAACTATACCTTACAGATAAAAGGAGCAAAGGGAAAAAGTAGAATATTAAAATAAATCTTATTTTCTCCCACTACAATGCAAAAGCTAGGTAATTGAAGAATGGGTGTTGTTCAGATTATGAAGGTTTTAAATGCTAAACAGAAGATTTTATATTTGATTCAGGAGATGATAGGGAGCCTCTGAAGTTAAGCTTTAGGAGGAACTGTTTAACAGCCAAGTGGAGGATGGATTGGAATGGGGAAAGACTTGAGACAAGGAGAATAACACCACCACCACCACCAATATAACCACTAAAACAACAGTGGACACTCCCACCAACAAAAACCAGTTATTTTGAACTAGACATGTGATCTCATTGATATAGGGAACTCCTTTTGAGGAAATTTATTCTCTCAATGTAGATTGGCACTAACTGTGTAAGAGTTAGTATTATAGGGTTGCCTGGGGCACTGAGGGATTAAGTGGCCCAGGTCATATATATAACCAGTGGTTGTCAGAGGTGAGACAAATTTAGGGCCCTTAGTCTTGTAGTGGGCTCTCTTGACACAATGCCCTGCTGCTTCTCTATGAAATTTATTGCATGTGGATTTGTAAAACCGTGGGGAATTATCATTGCTTTGTAGTGGCAGAGACCTGCCTTTGGTGGGGTGCTGTGGAAAGAGTTCTAGATTTGGAGTCAGGGGACCTGGGTTCAAAAATGTATTCGGTCACTACCCTTGTAAACCTTGAGCAAATCATTGTGAATTTTTTTAACCTTGTTTTCCACATCACTAAAATGAGAGAGTCTGACTAGGTGGACTAAGTCCCTTTTAGTTTTATATCTAAGATATTATGACCTATTTTAATAATAGCTAATTATTTGTAATCAGCATATTAAACATTATTTTATTTTTATTCATGTTATAATTAGATAGGGAATTAGAAAGGATCTTTAGAGATCATTTACTTCAGTCACTTTTTAACTTGAATAAACTGAGGGCCTCATTGAGGTTAAATGACTTATCTAAGTTATAACTAGTTAGACTTGAACGAGTACTTCTTTATGTATTTTGATTTCCATTCTAGGGCTTTCTCCACTATACCTGGAGAAAATCTCATATAGAGCTTCTGAAATATTTGAAAAGTTTGTTCTCTTATTCAGGTAAATCTTGCTTTAATCTTAATGCTTATAGTATTTGCATTAACATACTTTTCTCCCTCATAAAAATAATGAATGTGTTGTTTAAGCTTCAACTTGGTGCCTTTCTCATTTATTCCAATCTTTTGTGGACTTAATTTATTTCTTATTTCTGAATGATTTTAGTCATTCTCAATTCTCCTTTTATGTCCCAAGGCACTATGGTAAAATAATATTAACACATTTTCAAGTTGTTTCATGATGAAGTTGAGGTTATGTCTGTGCTTGTTCTCTGCCACAGTGAAACATGTCCTTTAGAAAGTTTCTAGTTAATAGGTGTTTAATGCCTGCTTTGATGTTCACAGATAACAGCTAGCTAGTCTATAAACTTCACATATGATTAATTTTTACATAAATTATTGGTTTCTTAAGACAAAGTAATAAACTTGTCTGTATTCAATTTATTGGTACATGACAAAACTCTTAGGAGTGAGATTTTGCCTTTTTTTTTTGAAAAAAAAAAGCATAGCATTTGAAATTGAGGTTATTAATTTTTTTCTTTAATTATTTGGTTGGTGTCCTAGAAACATGTTATTAAATGCCTGAAAATGATCTCTTCCATGGCTTAACTTGCCTTTGCTTTTGTTACCCCCCCCACCCCTCCAATTGATGCATCAATTTAAGATTATATTTTAAGGAGAATGAGATAAAATAATGTGAAATCTTGGAACCTGAAACTATGAGAATTGTAGATTATGAAGAAGGAAAGTCCCCATCACAACTGAAACTGATTGGTTGTGATTTCATAATTACCAGATTCAGTGACCTTTTCTCAACCATCATTCTCTTTTGATCTTTCTGAATCTTTGGACATTGCTGATCACTCAATCTTCCTTGAACTTTTAGCAAGTCAAACCTAGAGATTGAACATGGAATACATAGGAAGTAGGCAGGACAGGAGTACCTGTGTAGGTATTGCTGGTGTTCCTTTTGGTTGTGGAAAGAGGAGATGGAATACAACTTTGGAGATGTAATGGATGAGAGTACTGTTTGAATGCACTTGCTGTAAAGTAAATGACATCAGAAAATATCCATACGTAATCCAATAGGGAAGAATAATTGAAGCAATCAGAGAAACAGGAATGAGATTCATAAGCCAGGTGTTCTAGAGCAGGGCTTCTTAAATTTTTTCCATGTGCGACCCTTTTGGCACTTCTTAAACAGTGGGTTATGACCCCATATGAATCTAGTAAATTAGAATATACTATACTATACATGTCCTTTTCAGAGCTTCCTCTATGCCTTAATTCATATTCTTTCTTTCCTTTTATACTCATATACTACATGCCCTTTTTTCCCCTGCCTCCCCAGTGCTTTTTTCTCCTATAAGCAGAGGAGTAGAAAACCCTATTGCTCTTTTAAGGGGGGCCCTGGTAGTAACAGATTTACTCTCTCAAGTGGCTTCTTCTAGTGGAGGGGAGTAGAAGAAAATGCAAGTGGGGAAAGGATACCTTGTATGGTAGCTGGTTCACTGGTTTTCCTTTTCCATGGTCATCCTGGAAAATATAAATAATTAGATGTCTGAGATGGTTGTAAAGGAGATTTCTGCTCAAGTTTAACTAATAAACCCCTCAGGAACCCTCTAACTCTCTAGAGTTGGGATCTTAATCTCATGATTCTAATTAGTTGTTTACTTCTAGCCAGTTATCTGACCATACACAAGTAGCTGATTATGAAATTACTGCTATGTCTAGTACTGGTTCTTTCCTATCTTTTAAAATATCATTTATTTAATTTAAAAATTGGTTAAGTTGAAAATCAAACCCAGCATATAGTATAAAACACTGATACTTAGAGTCCACTTAAAGGTAAAATAATAATACAGCACAATGGAAAAGTATGTATGGTGAAAGAAGGATTTTAGCAATGTTTTGAAAGTGAGGAAGGGATATATACTTTAGAAACGTAAGCACTGGCTCCAATCATGGTAGTACTGCCTTGGAAGCTGCCTTTTGGGGTGTGTACATTCTTATTCTTGGGAGTAGAAATTTGTTTATAGAAGTCATAATTGTTGGACTAGCTGTACCAGATTATAATTTGTACTACAAATCAGCAGTCATCAAAACTACTTGGTACTGGCTGAGGAATAGAGTAGTGGATCAATGCAATAGGTAGGGTACATGAGACTCAGCAGTCAATGACTATAATAGTCTACTGTTTGATAAACCCAAAGAATCCAGGTTTTGGGATAAGAACTATTTGACAAAAACTGCTGGGAAAACTAGACTATAGTATGGTAGAAATTGGGCATAGACCATTGTCTAACACTGTATACCTAAATCAAGTCTAATGGGTGCACGATCTAGGTATAAAGGCTGATACTGTAAGCAGTCTGGGAAAGCAAGGAATAGTGTACCTGTTAGACTTATGGAGAAGAGAGGACTTCATGACCACCCAAGAGTTAGAGAGCATTATAAAATGAAAAATGGATAATTTTGATTGCATTAAATTGAAAAGTTTCTGTGCAAACAAAGTCAATGTAGCCAAGGTTAAGAGGAAATTGGGAAATTGGGAAAGAATTTTTATAACCTATGTCTCTGATAAAGGCCTCATTTCTAAAATATACAGAGAATTGATTCAAATCTAGAAGAATACAAGTCATTCCCCAATTGATAAATGGTCAGAGGATATGAACAGGCTTTCAGAGGAAAAAATTAAAGACATTTATAAGCATATGAAAAAATGCTCTAAATCACTATTGATTAGAGAAATGCAAATCAAAACAACGGAGGCACCACATCTCACTGGTCAGATTGGCTGAGATGACAAAATAGGAAAATGACAAATGCTGGAGAGGATGTGGGAAAATTGGAACACGAATACATTGTTGGTGGAGTTGTGAACTGATTCAACCATTCTGGAGAGTAATCTGGAACTATGCCCAAAGGGCTATAAATAATTGCAAGTCCTTTGACCCAGCAATACCACTTCTAGGGTTGTATCCCAAAGAGATCACAGAATTAGGAGGAAGACCTGTATGTACAAAAATATTTTTAGCAGCTCTTTCTGTAGTGGCAAAGAACTGGAAATTAAGGTGATGCCCATCAATTTGGGAATGGCTAAACAAGTTGTGATATATGAATGTAATGGAATATTATTGTGCTATAAGAAATGAGGAGCAGATGGACTTCATATTTACCTGGAGAGACTTATACAAAAGGAGTCATAATTTTTTTTTTGCCTTTTTTTTTTCCCCAGAGGGAGGAAAGCAGGGCAAGTGGGGTTAAGTGACTTGCCCAAGGTCACATAGCCAGTAAGTGTTAAGTGTCTGAGGCTGGATTTGAACTCAGATCTTCCTGATTCCAGGGCCAGTACTCTATTCACTGCTCCACCTAGCCCCCTAGAAGTTATAATTCTGAGAGAACCTGGGCAGGGGACTTCTGAAGATAAAGAAATCCTAATGAGTGTCTTGCTAGGTTGACATTTATACAACTAATGTGGTGACTAGATTGGCTGTTTAACTATATATGAAGAATTTTAAAAAATCGTTACTCTGAAAGGCAGTGTAAGCTTTTAGGCACCTATGGTAGATTGATTTTATTGACTTCACTAATTGAATTTTCATTTTATTGCTTACCTCAATGAGCTTTATTGCTTTCTCTAATAAAATATTTTTAAAAATAGTCCATATCAATGTAGAATTGCTGTAAAATCAACCTATGCTAGACAAATGTTTGTTAATTATTTGGTTCCAGGTTCCTCTTATCAGAAACTTTTGTTGGGATTGCTAGGTGGCGCAGTGACTAGAGCACCAGCTCTGGGATCAGGAAGACAAGTTTAAATCCAGCCTCAGACACTTAACACTTATTAGCTCTGTGACCTTGGGCAAATCACTTAACCCCAATTGCCCTCCCCTTCCCACTCTGAAAAGGGAAAAAAAACCCAACCCAAAAAACTTTTGTTGCATGAGAATCATTATTGCTGTTCCTGAAGCTTTTCATTCAAAATTTATATCTTTATACTCTATACACTACATGATTGACATACTTTATAATATTGATGATTTTACAGTGCAGTAAATACTTTATATAAATTATTTCATTTTGTTCCTGTAATTGCCTAATAGATGAAATAGATATTATCTCCATTTTTTAATATGAAGAACCTGAAGCTCAGAGAGATTCACTTATCCAGGATCATATAGGAACAGGTAGATCAGGGACTTGAGCCTAGTTCTTTGGACCTCAAGTCCAGGGCTTTTTCCATTGCATCATGATGCCTCATCATTAGGATGATAGTCACTCTTGTTATTTTCTTATTAATAATAGTAGGAAGCCCCAGTTGTTTTAGAATATATTCCAAATACACTTTTTATCTTCCTGTACATTTGCTTCTCATAAATAACTGAAATATATATATATATGCATATATATACACACATACACAATTTAGGAAAATGGAAAATGAAATAGTTTGCTTTTTCTTTTTTACTGTTAGAAATTGAACAATAAAGAGTTGAAATAGAATATTTAGGGTTAACCTATCAAGTTTGACCCAGTAGGAGGAAGCTATTATTGCTGATGGTTGAAAATAAATTAAAATGACAGAAACTTAACAAGTCAGTATATGGTAGATTATTATTGGGGAAGTAAATAAATACTTATGAATAGTAATAAAAAGTTAATTCATAATACCCAATGTTCAGTAGTGAGTTAAAGATTAAAAAATGAAGAAGCACTTTTTTAAGGTTCAAACTGATTATTAACACAATTATTTTTACATGTAGGAGGTTTAGTTTTTAAGAACTCTATTGTTTAAGCCCAGAATCAACCCTCTTTGTTTCTGGTCCCATATGCCAATTTACCGATGGTTGTACCTATTTACAAGTGCACTGATTTTTGTAGATGGGCATTTATGTAGTTTAAGATCCTTAAGCATCACAGAAGTCTGTGAGTTTTTTTTTTTTTTAAAGCAATTGGGGTTAAGTAACTTGCTCAAGGTTACACGGCTAGTCATTATTATTTATGCGTGGGTGCTCATTTTCTGAGGCCGGATCTGATCTCGGGTCATCCCAACTCCGAGGCTGACACTCTTACTCACTGCGCCTCCTAGCCGCCCCTTTAGGGCAATTGGGGTTAAGTAACTTGCCCAAGGTTACACGGCTAGGTTTTTGTTTGTATGGATTAAGTGTCGGAGGCCGGCTCCGAACTCAGGTCCTTCTGATTCCAGGGCCGGCGCTCTATTCTCTGTGCCACCTAGCCGCCCCTGTGAGTTTTTTTCAGGGAATCATCTTTTTTGAATGATTTTCTTGGAGGCACATAATCAATGTATAGAGAACATGGATCAGTTTGTAGAGGTGGCACAGTATTTTAGATTAAATTAAAGAAGAAATCTAAAACTTTGACCTAAGTAAACTGAGAAGTCCCATGAAAAATATTATTGGTAGCATAGATAATTTAATGCTGTTACTGAAGTCTGCTTGTTGAGTGGCTTGCTACCAAATGATGAATTGTTCTAAGTTCAAAGTGAAATTTTACTCCATATTTCAAAATCTTTCAGTATTTCAGACTTAAAAAAATTCAGTTCTGAGTTGACTTTTAGCTGTCTTCCTGGAACTGGTAATTTCCTTCAGGAGACTTAATGTTTCACTAAAGTATATTGCTTTGTAGAGAGAGATTTTATAATGTAAGATTTAAAGATAGAATTGCAGTATTTTGAATAGCAAATAGAAACTTAGGTCAGAACAGGAATTCTTAAGTTTGGGTGCGTGAACTTTAATAATATATGTATTTTGATAACTACATTCCAGTATAATTGGTTTCCTTTGTACTTTGTAATCCCGTATATTTCATTTTATGCATTTACAAACATTTTGAGAAGGGGTTTATAGGCTTTCCCAGACTTCCAAAGGGCTCCATGACACAAACAAGGTTAAGAACCTTTGAGTTGGAAAGATTTATTTGGCTTTTTGATGAATACTTTAATTGAATGGGCTTTCTTTCATCAAATAAGGTTTCTTTTTGGTTTTCTAAAAATCTGAATTATCTTTTCCCAGATGTTTTGTTTCTTCTTCCTATGCTTAGAATCCTCAAATGGTTTTATTTTGCTTAAGTAGAGCAGTCTTACTTACTAAATTTTTTTTAGAGCTTATAAGAAACTACAAGTTTCTAAGTCATTAACAATGAAACACGATTAAACTGCTTACTTTATGTATTCATTGAATATTTGTTTGAGGCATGTGATTAATTAGCCCAAAGTGTGACATTAGTTTTTAATTTTTTTCTCTTTTATGGTAATAGTTATTATGATTGTAAAAAATAGGTTTTTTGTTGTCAGCTATTCATCATATTAAGAGATAACTATTATTGTTACCTTTGGCATATGTATACCTAGTTTTTGGTACAATTACAATATTAGAACCTTGTCTCTGATTGTTAGACTGTTTTAATACATATTCTCCAAAGTCATTATTCTGTTGAATATTTCTGTATGCTCCCCCAGTCTTGTTTCCCATGCTTGAAATGCATTTCCTGTTCAATTCCACATATTTCTTTAAGGTTTTACTCAAGTGCTTTCTATTTCTTGAAGTTTTCCTTGACCAATTCTAGTAATTGTTAATAATCATAGAGGTCATATATTTAGAGCTATAAGGGATTAGAAGCCAAAGCCCTTATTTTAGGGATGAGTGAATTGAAACTCAGAATATAATGATGGCTTGCCCAAGATTAGACAGATAGTAAGTTACAAAGACAGGACTTGAACTCATTCTTGTGACTCTAAATCCAAGTTTAAAAAAATATCTCCTCTCTGCTCCATTACTTTATATCTACTCATTTGTCTTGTTTTCTCCCAGGAGAACTTTGAGAATAGAAATTTTGGGGGGAGGTTTTTGTAACCCTAACTCATAGCATAATGTACATGGTAGATGGTTAGGTATTTTGAATTCAGTTACATTCTATTTTTATAACTTCTCTCTCTTTTTTCCAGGTCCTCAACTGAATGCACAATTAGAAGGTTGGCTTTCACAAGTACAGTCCACAAAAAGACCTGCTAGAGCCATTATTGCCCCGTAAGTTTTAAGTGTACTTTTATTGCATTGCAAGTTTGAAGTATATGTATGTGATATGATGCCTTTTGTGTATATATTTCCGATAAAGTAAAACTATTTAGAAGCTGAATCATTCTTTATAAATAACTTACTAGGGAAGTATGCCAAAGGAAAGTACAACCTATAATTTTCATGCTGTCACATAGTTTGAAAGACATTAGCTTGTTTCCTTAGGTGTAATGTTTTAAAAACTTTTAAATGATTTCCATTGTGGAGGGATAATAAAGACTTGCGGCAGCTAGGTGGTGCAGTGTATAGAGTGCTGGGCTGGAGTCAGAAAGACTCATTTTCCTGAGTTCAAATCTGAGCTCAGACACATTCTAACTTTGTGACCCTGGGCAAGTCACTTAACTTTGCTTTAGTTTCCTCATCTGTAAAATGAGCTAGAAAAGGAAATGGCAAGATATTCTGATATCTTTGCCAAGGAAGCCCCAAATGGGGTCATGAGGAGTTGGACCTGACTGAAACAACTGAACAACAGTAGAGACTTAAGTTTAGCTAGCTATACTGAATGGATATATCTGTATTAAAAGGGATTAAGTACTATTACATCTTTAGGATGTTCTTTTGTCTTAAGAAACATAATTGTCCTTGCAATAAAAAATGTACTTTAATATGATACTGAGGAAGATGAAGCATATTTTGCACTCTGCATATGTGGAAATTGAGCCAAGTCAACATGAAATTATACCATGGTTAACTACTTGCAAAAGAGTAGCCAGACGTATTTCCTTCTGTTGGCTAATTTAGAAATTTTCATTAACATTCCATTTCTTAAGAAATGGAATTTTGAGTGCATTATAAATACACGCACATATCTCTTTATTTATATACATATAGACCTATATAAAGCACATCTATATTATATGTTGTTTGGGAATCTTAAACTAACTTTAGCTTGGCTTGTTAAATATAATGTTTAGCTTGATCTGTTAAAAATAATGGTATTATGTCTTAGGATTTAAGTTCCTTGAGGACATGTCCTTCTCTTATCTAACCCATGTACCTTTCCCAGTATCTATCATAGTACCTTGCACATGGTCAACAAGCATTATTAAGTGCCTACAATATGCCAGGCACTATGCTAAGCACTACGGCCAGTCACTGCTCTCAAGGAGCTCATAGTCTAACATGTGAATGACTACAAATAGGCTTCTTGCAAGAGGTAGGACTTCTCCTAAGACTTGAAGGAAACCAGGATAGCTGAGAGGCTGAAATGAGGAGGGAAAGGATACCAGATGTGGGGGAAGTCAGTGATAATGCCTGTAGTTAGGAGGAGTATGTAGTGTTCTGTTCGATGGATATCAGGGAGGCAGGTGTCACTGCATCTTGGAGTACATGGAAGTAAATGAGATGTAAGGAGACTGGAAGAATGGAACTGGGGCCACATTATGAAAGGCTTTGAATGCCAAACAGAATTTTGTATTTGATCCATTGGAGTTATTGAATAGGACTCTGGGAAAGGTGTTTCACCCACTCAAATCCACAATTTATTATTATTTTTTAAACCTTTTCATTTATTATTTATTTTGAAATTTTCTTTCTTTTTAAATTTTGAATCCCAAATTCTTCCCCTCCTTACCACCTTTTCCTACATTCAATCATATATATTAAATCATGTAAAACATATTTCCATTTTAGCCATATCTCAAAAAAATCAAGAAAAATCAAGAAAAGTGAGAATATTATACTTTGGTTTGCACTCAGAGTTCGCTTCTCACTGGAAGTGGATAGCTTTTTTTTTATCATGAGTCCTTTGGAATTATCTTGGATAGTAGTTTGATTGTGAAGTCTTTCACAGTTGATCATCACTACAACATTGCCGTTACTGTGTACAGTGATCTTCCAGTTTTCACTTCATTTTGCATCTGTCATATAGGTCTTACCATGTTTTTCAGAACCCCCCCGCCTTCTCATTTCTTATAGCAGAATAGTACTCCATCATAATCGTATGCCACAACTGTTCAGCCATTCCCTAATTGATGAGCATCCCCTTCATTTCCAGTTCTTTGCTAACACAAAGAGGTGATATGAATGTTTTTGTACATATAGGTCCTTTTTCTTTTTCTTTGATCTCTTTGGGATACAGACCTAGTAAATGGTATTGCTGGGTCAAAGGGTATACACTTTTGTAGCTCTTTGGGCATAGTTCCAGATTGTTTTGCAGAATGATTAGAACAATTGACTATTCCATCCGCAATTCACTAGTGTACCTATTTCTCTTGCCTAGCATTTGTCATTTCTGATGGGTGTGAGGTGGCATGTCAGTGTTGTCTTAATTTGCATTTCTCTCATCAGTGATTTAGAGCATTTTTTCATATAACTAGTTTTGATTTCTTCTTCTAAAAAACTGTCTATTTATATCCTTTGACCATTTATTTTAAAGTTGAGTGGAGGATGGACTGAAGTGGGGAGAAACTTGAGGCAGAGAGGCTAACAGTAAGACATGGCAATAATCCAAACAGACATGAGATGATGAGGGGCCTGTACTAGAGTGGTGGTAGCATCAAAGGACAGATGTTACAAAGGTAGAAAACACAGGACTTGGCAGCTGAGAGAATCAAAGATGGCATCAAGGTTGTGAGCCTAGATGCACTCTTGACCAAAATAGAAAAATTAGGAAGAGGGGAGTAGTTTTTTGCCAAATATTCACTAATTAAAACAAACAAACAAAAACCAACCACCTCAAACTACTTCACATTATGGGTACATAGGCAAAATGTAAGTTCTGTTAAAACATGGAAAAACTTGTAGTGTATCCAGAGAACATTATTTTATTATGGTTTTCAGAAGTAGCTCTTAGAATTCTGACTTCATAGTATTTGAAGGTAAAGAATAATACAGATGTGTAATAACTACATTGTGAACTAGCTTTTTTATGAGAAAGTGCTGATACTTTGTAATTGGAAAGCCTTTTTTTTTCAGTTTTTCTACTAAATTAATAAAATTTTAAGACCTTTTAAGAAAATGATTTATTGAAAACCTTTTTTTTTGGGGGGGGTTGCATGTAGCCCTGACTTCCTTGCACCAAAGCATGGTGTCAAAATTGTATAAACTTAGTCTTTGTTGAAAAACACTTGCTGGAAGAGGTGGCATCAGACCTTTTTATTGTATTCCATAGTAATTCAGACTCTTAATGCTAATGTGATCAAATGCAGGCATTAGGTAGATAGACTTCTATCAGTTGGATTTTTTTTTTTTCATTTAAACATGACAAGTAGTTTCTGCCATTTTGGTGATTATTTTTTAGTTGATCCAAATCAGAGGGACAATGCCGGTCATGGTAGCAGGGCTCCTTTGGCTGGCATCTTGACCTCTTTTTTTACAACGAAGTATGAAATATTTTAGGTCCAGTTCAGGGTGAGTTTTGAACATTCCTATTGGTTTTAAAGTACTTTGGGCAGTGTTCCATTTCTGTACTTAGGTGGCTCCCAGCCTCCAGGTGGTCAGTTTAGTGAGCCAGGCCTGGGGGATACAAGGGCAAAAGTAAAAAGTTTCCTGCCATCAATTAGAATACTGTCTAGTTAGTGGAGACTATTCCCAAGACTTCCGTTTTCAGTCAGCTCTTCATTTCCTACTCAACACTATTCCATTGGACTTTTCCATCATCTTCCCCACTTCACAACATACCTCCCCCCACACCAGCCCTTCTCCATCTTTTTGTGTGTTATCTTCCCTCATTAGGTGTAAGCTTCTTTCTAGTATTTGTATCCCTAGTACTTAGCATAATGCTTGGGACATAGTAGGGCCTTAATAAATGTTTATTGATTGATTGACTTTTGTCTACATAAGTATAATACATAGGTATAAACAAAAAAGATACAAAATAAATGTAAAGTTATTTTTAATGGAAAAGTACTAGGGCCTCCAGGGTGAGGGGGGTAGATGGGAGAGATCAGGGAATGCCCTATGCAAAAGTTGTGCTTGAGGTGACCCTTGAAGTATAGGGTTTCTGGGAGAATTAAGGGGAAGGAGATAACTGTTTTTCTGGGGACAGCTAGTATAAAGATAAGGAAGGTGAGATCACATGCCATGTATGAGGAACAACAAGGAAAACCAGTTTGATTGGACTATAGTAGGTTAGTTTTACCTTACAGTTTTATCAGCTTCAAGTGGTATTGGTACATGTAAATAGTTCATATTGCATTCACTCCTTTATTATTCTTATATGTGGAGGTCCCACACATATGCTAATTTTGACCTGATAATTAACACCAAGAAAATAGGTTTCTGCACCAGCCAGCACCATGTGATCCATAGTCAGCTACAGCAAATGGAGAAATTTTGAATGCTGTGGATAAGTTCTCTTACCTTGGCAATATACTTTCCAGAGATGTACATTTTGGTGATAAGATTGACACACATATTGCCAGAGCTAACTCAGTATTTGGGAAGCTCCAAAGGAAAGTGTGGGAAAGGAGGTATTAGGCCAAACTGAAGGTCTACAGGGCCATTGTGTTGACATTGTTGTATGCCTGTGAAACCTGGACAGTCTACCAGCATCATGCCAGGATATCAAATTGCTTCTATTTGAATTGTCTTAGGAAGATTCTGTAGATCACCTGGCAAGGTAATATTCAAAATACCAAGAATTTTATCTGGTCATGAGTGAATTTAGAAAAAAAGAATTTTATTTCATGTCATTATTTGACAGGTAACTTGACTTCTAAGCCCTTGTAAAGGAAAGCCAGGCACAAACACATGTTAAGCTAGTTACTGTGAACCTTAAAAGGTTGGTTAAAGGAAGCAAACAAGCTATGTGATATAGTTACTTCATTTATTCCTTTAAAGTTAGTCTGGGGGCGGCTAGGTGGCGCAGTGAATAGAGTGCCCCTGGAGTCAGAAGGACCAGAGTTCAGAGCCGGCCTCCAACACTTAATCCACACAAACAAAAACCTAGCCGTATAACCTTGGGCAAGTTACTTAACCCCAATTGCCCTAAAGGAGCGGCTAGGTGGCGCAGTGAGTAAGAGCACTGGCCTCGGAGTTGGGATGACCCGAGATCAAATCCGGCCTCAGAAAATGAGCACCCACACATAAATAATGACTAGCCGTGTAACCTTGAGCAAGTTACTTAACCCCAATTGCTTAAAATTTGCTTTTATTTTAAATTTTAATTTAATTAAATTTAATTAATTTTAAAAATTGCTTACACAGAGTCAGACTCTGAAAAGTAATAGATATGCTGATTTTCAGGCAGCCAACATCTGCCACTGTCCCCTTCTCCCAAGCAGTTTTATTTCTGATATTAGCCACCAGTATGACTTCAAATCATGTTTTCATATAATTTCTGTGGAAACAAAATTCAATCATACCTTACAATAAAGTGCCAGACACTTAAGCATTCAAATTGTACTACAGAGAGTCCAACTCTGATAGACTGGCCAGTTTGTTTGATTGCTAAATGTACATTTGCCTAAAAGATTATTTTACAGAGAACTCGTATGAGGTGAATGTTCACTCACACGGAGGTCAGAAGAAGCAACACAAGGACACTCTCAAAGTCTTTCTGAAGAACTTTGGAATCAGTTGTGAGACATGGTAGATATTGTTACAGGAACACCCAGCATGGTGTGCCTGCATCAAGGAAAGCACTATGCTCTGAGCAAAGCAGAATCGCAGTAGTTCAAAAGAAACATGACAAGTGCAAATTAAAGACATCTCCATTCTAAACATTCATGTGAATTGTTTGTGATAGGCTCTGACAGAGCCTTTGGAGCTCATATTGGTCTAATCAGCCACAGTTGTTGGACACCCTGTATGTTGACCCCAACATAGAGATGTCATTTTTGTCACCTTCAAACACAAAGGACAGCAACCCGTCTTATTTGTGGCAGCATGCAAAGATTTTTAAATACTCCTAGGCATAATGGAAGGTTATATAGGTATGCCTTATTGTGAAAGAGAAAGAAGCACCACTTAAATTACAGATAATTATGGGATTGGGGAATGGGATATTTTATATGTATATATGTAAGTATGTATATACTCTAAAAAAGTTATGTAGCACCTTGGATAGTGCTGTATAAGTAGGTAATAAATATTTGTTGTTTTACATTTATTTCTTTATAAAAGGATTTTTTTCAAGATGCCATACAAGTTGAAAGTACAATAAAATAAATTCAGAGTGTGATATTAATTCAATAAAAAGAGAACTGAAATGATTTCTCACTGTAGAGAACAGGAATTACTTTGTGTGGGAGATCATATTTGAAGTAGATCTTAAAGGATGTTAGGGATTGAACAGTTTGAGAGACAGCTGATGTCCTAGACAGAGTGAAGGGCATGAACAAAGGAATGAAATAGGTAATCATGGATTATTCCCATGTTTTAATAAATAGAAGTTAAGACATTTTGACTGGAGTGTAGAATGTGTGAAGGGAACATGCAGTCAAATTTTGGAGGACTTTGAATGCCAGGCAAAGCAATCTAAACCTTACTTAGCAGAAAACAAGATATTGTTGAAGGTTTTTTTTGTATAGGGGTAATATGTATAATACATATTAGAGATATGCTTTAGGAAGATTAATCCAACTATTGGGATATTTGATATTTGCAAGGACAAAACAGATTGTTTCACAGGTTGAAATAGAAGAAATGCTATAAAGGATATTATCAGGGAGAGCTGTATTACAGGAGGAGAGGGTGGCTAGTCACTCCTATCATGAGAGTAAGTAATAACTTATGAATAACCTGTGTGCTCTATTGGTTTACATTCAGTGTCAAGCTTCTTGAGGGCAGGAAATATTTCATTTTTGTCTTTGTATCTTCAGTGCCTTATGTGCATGGTAAGTGCCTTGATAATGCTTTTTGAAAGAATGAATGAAAGCACTCCTAAACACATTTGTTGGACTCCCTATAGAGGAGTCCTTGAAGAATATGAATAAAAATAGCACAGAATGAGATATAGGTTGCTATCTGTACCTTTGGAGAGAGTACTCACATTAATTGAAGGCTGTTGAGTACCAAAATATGGGCAAAATGCCTACCTTTGGTCTTGAATCTTTGAGATCACAAGCTCTATTGATGGAGGTGCTTTGGATTGAGATCAGAGTTGAATCTTAGGATCAGTGGGAGGCAATTATGACAATAATTGATGTGTATACAGTGCTTTTAAGGTTTACTAAGTAATTGACCTGCATCATCTCATTTGAGCCTCTAATAACCCTGTAAGATGAGCAGTTGCCATTTTACGTTTGAATAATTTGACGCATAGAAAGCTTAAATGCTTTGACCATGAATTGTCTACATGTTTATGGAACTGATATTTATGTCCAGGTCTTCCTTTATTCCAACTTCAGCTGTGTTATGTCACATTGCCTCTGGTAAAGATTGCAAATTGAGAGCAAAAAAGTAATTATTGTACTCCTAGTTACAGTAGAGAAACTGGCAAAAGAATTATGGTTTTTGAAGAAATAATGATTGGAACTATAAAGAAGACATGATCGGTATGTGGTAAAGATAAATATATATTTGTTATTGGGTGGGGAGTTGACATTAATGATCTGCAGGACCTCCCAAATCTAGTATTCCCAAAGTCTCTATTTTCAACTAATTAGCCAAATAATTCAAGATAAGTACATTTTTTTTACAATAATAAAAATACAAAGTCTATACAATTAATTGTCTTTTTATTGGTCTTAAGAGTAGTGCTTCTCATTTACTATAACATGTACTTCATCCTTTTACTGTATTTGTTTTTTTCTTTTTCTTTTTAAAAATTATTTATTTTTCAAATGTTTTATTAATTTCTGGTTTACATCATTCATTTCCTCCAGATTTTGAGTTACAAATTTTCTCCTAGTCCCAGAGGATATTCCCTCCTCCAGTCTGCTCTCTCCCATATCTTCTCCCATACCCCTTTGAGTTTTCCAGTAGGGCATGGTAGATCTCTGTGCCCCAGTGCCTGTATATCTTATTTCCCAATTACATGTAAAATAGTATTAATAATAGTATATATCTATATCTCTCTCTCTCTCTCTATATGTGTGTGTGTATATATATATATATTTTTAAACATTTGGTTTTAAAACTTTGAATTGCAGATTCATTCCCTTCCTCCCTTGTCACCCACCCTTACTGGGAAGATAAGCAATTCAGTATAGGTTGGACTTGTATAGCTAATGCAAAACAATACCATAGTAAATATATTGTAAAAGACTGACTATATTTCTCTCCCTCCTATCCTACCTCCCACTTGTTCTAATCTCTACTTTGATCCTGTCCCTTTTCAAAAGTGGGTGCTTCCAACTTCCCTCTCTCCCAGCCTTCCCTCCCTTCCATCATCCCCCCTTTCATCACCTTTCCCCCTGTTCTCCTATAGGGTGAGATACCCTGTTTAGTGTGTATGTCATTCTCTCGCTCAGCCAAATTCAATGAGAATAAGGTTGACCCATTCCCTTTTGACTTCCTGTTCTTTCCCTCCATTGTACCCATTTCCCTTGCCTCTTCTATATGAGATAGTTTATCCCATTCTGTCTCTCCCCATCCTCTCATTATATTCCTCCCTCAACTCTTAATTTCACCTTTAAAGTATCATCCCTTCCTATTAAATTGGTCCAGTGCCCTCTATCTATGTATACCTGTAAACATATATACACACATTCACATATGTATTCATATGCCCATGTACCCTATGATATAGACTATATATATATATATATATACATATATACACATACATACATACATACATACACATATATATATTTCTATTACCTTCAACTATTTTCATACTGAGAAAAGTTTCATCAGTTACAATTATCATTTTTCCATGTAGGAATATAAATAGTTAAACTTTGATTTCCCTGTTTACCTTCTCATGCTTCTCTTGCTTCTTATATCTGAATGTCAAATTTTCTATTCAACTCTGATTTTTTCATCAAGAATACTTGAAAGTCCTCTATTCCACTGAATGACCATATTTTCCCCTGAAACATGATCCTCAGTTTTGCTGGGTAGGTGATTCTTGGTTTTAATCCCAGCTCCTTTGGCTTCTGGAATATCATATTCCAGGCCCTTCTGTCCCTCAGTGTATAAGCTGCCAGATCCTGTGTCATCCCGATTGTGTTTCCACAATATTCAAATTGTTTCTTCCTAGCTGCTTGTAATATTTTCTCCTTGATCTGGGAATTCTGGAACCTGGCTATAATATTCCTGGGAGTTTTCTTTTTGGGATCTTTTTCAGGAGGTGATCAGTGGATTCTTTCAACCTCTGTTTTGCCCTCTGGATCTAAAACATCAGGTTAGTTTTCCTTGAGAATTTTTTGGAGGATGATTTCGAGGTTCTTTTTTGATCATGGCTTTCAGGTAGGCCAATAATTTTTAAATTATCTCTCCTGGATCTATTTTCCAGGTCAGTGGTTTTTCCCATGAGATATTTTATATTTCCTTCTATTCTTTCATTTGTTTGGATCTGTTTAACAACATCTTGATTTCTCGTAAAGTCACTAGCTTCCATTTGCTTCAATCTAATTCTGAAGGAATGATTCTCCTCAGTGAGCTTTTGAGATTCTTTTACCATCTGGCAAATTTGGCTTTTTAAGGCATTCTTCTCCTCGTTGCCTTTTAGAGCCTTTTTGCCATTTGAGTTAGTCTATTTTTTAAAGTGTTATTTTCCTCAGTTAGGTTGTTGTCTTATTTCATAAATTTCTTGCAATGCTCTCATTTCTCTTCCCAATTCTTCTTCCACTTCTCTTATCTGCTTCCTAAGGTCCTCTATGGCCTATAACCAGCTCATATTTTCCTTTGAAATTTTTGGTTTAGGAGTTCTGACCTCACTGTCTTCTTCCTGTTCCATGCTTTGATCCTTTTTGTCCCCAAAATAGGAATGTAAAGTTGGGTTGTTCTGTTTGTTTTGCTTCATTTGCCTGATTATGTTGCCACTCAATTACTTGACTTCTGGGCCCTTTGCCACAGTAGGATTCTGCCACCAGACAGGGGAGCTTCCATCGCAAACACGGGTTTTCTCAGCTGCTGGAGGTATTAGTTGGGTGCCCTCTCTGAAGCTTCCACACTCTCTAGCAAGCTGGTCATAAACCCCAGGACGTCCACCCTAGGCTGCATTCCAGATCCAAGCAGGTTAAATCAAGAGGCGATTATCCCTCAGACTGGTTGCTTCGTCCCCCAAAGTCTGCAGGCCAGGAGCTGAAGCTGCCACGGCGTAGCTGAGGCTCTTCAGCAGCTTCTCCCCCTGGGGGAAGAGCCCGACGAACTCCCAACTACTGCATCCCAAAGTCCACACTGCACTTTCCTTTCACTTTGTCCTTTGCATACATGTGTTGATAATTCTGGAAACCCCCACAGATGATCTGAAGTCCCTTCAGCTGGCTGCTGGTCAGGCCCTCCCTGGGACTAAAACCTCTGGCTCCGGCGGGCCTGGGGTAGGCTCCCAGAGCGCTGTTTGCTGCTCCCTACCAGGCTGCCAGGCTGTCCTCATCAGGAGATTAGCTTCTTTGTGTAATTTTGTGGGTTCTGTAGCTCCAAAGCTTGTTCAGAGTCCCCTTTTATATGAATTGGAGGGGGTGAGAGCTGGAGCCCTATGGAAGTCCTGTTTCTACTCCACCATTTTGGCTCCCCCCCACCCCGCCACTGTATTTGTTGACACTGTGTCCATGGATCTAAATTGTCTTATGGTGGCAGATCTTCAGAATGCACTGTTTTGCTCTTTATACTAAAACATGATAAATTTTAAGATGTCCTTCGGGATTAAAAAAAAATTAAAAACCGAAGGACTTTTTGTAGTATGTTTCCAATGACTGGTTTTAGATTGCTGATCTTGAAGTTAAATTTAAATACGTCATTTCATTAGCTATATTATCTTAATAATAATGACTTCCTATCTTAAAAATGAGGACACTACCCATGTCTCTGTCATATATTGTGGGAAAGGACTTTGTAAACGTTAAATCTGCTTAAGAAAATTATTATCCTACCTTTTGTGAACTTTTGTTCTTCAGTTGTCTATTTTTCTGGAATATTTAAAGTAAGATATGGTTTGTAGAAATTTAATTTATATATCTTTTTTGTAGCAAATATTATTCAAAGGAAATGTCTATTTAATTTATCCCTTTACTTTCAGGTTATTATGTATACATATCTTCTAAATTCTGTATCTATATTTGGCATAGTCATTAAATATTTATTAGGCATTATAGTATACCAAGTCTTTTTGGGGTGTGGGTGGGTGAAACCTATATGAAAGTAGGTTGTCCTTGCTCCTTTTTCTGAAATTACTTATTTTCTCTATAGATTTCTTATAATGCTGTGTAAACTTTAACATTGACAATATTTATAAAGTTCTGTTTTATAAAAACAAAATATTATAATTTTCCAGTCCTGCAAGAACAGATCTGTACAGGGTACCTGCTTGGAATGTAATCATTTACTATGGATTTGTGTTGAAGCAGGAATTATGTGGTCAGTATAGTAGTGCTACAAAAAAGATAATTCATTTCAATTCAGGAAACATTTATTAAGTAGTTGCTTATGGTAGGCACTTTATTAAGTATTAGGGAATATAAAAATAAGAAAAAAAGACAGTCCCTGCCTTCTCTCAAGGAGTTTACAATGTAATGGGGAAGATAACTTGCAAAAGGAAGCTGAAGTGGGAGGAGTGGCCACTGGGAACACCTTGTAGTGTGGCAAGAGCAGCTGAGCTGCTGCTGGAAAATGAAGAGTTAACCTGGAAAATTCTAAAAGTTCAGAGCGCTCTATAAAGGAAGGCTTTGGGAGGAATTTCCTCTTCTTCTCTCTAACCCTCCAGTTGGAGGTGAGAGGCAACTGAGGGAGTTGAGGTATTGAATATCAGAAACTGAGTCATTCTGCATGGTGATAATCTAGCAAAATAGGAGTTAAAATACGCAGTCTGAAAGGGTCAATAGAATTTGTCTTCTTTTAGACTGCCAACTTTGGGTCAATATTATGTCATCTGTTCACAAACTTGCTTTTAAACTTTGTTTGTTGCATTTCATATCTTCCTTTCCCCCAGTCATGATTTACAAATAGAATGTTTTGATGGAAGAGAAAAGTAATATCTAAGAGTTAAGAAAGATCAACTATTGAAGGCATACATAGATTTTCAGTCTTTCTCTCCAAACTATATCATGTCTTCACAGAATCACAGAATTTGAAAGTTGGAAGGAACCTCAGTACCCAGCTAATCCAATCTACATACAGAAAGAATTCCTAGTATAATCTACTTGATAAATGGTTGTCTAGCTTTTCTTTAAAGGCATATACTAAAAGATGGAAGGATGAGAGTATTCACCTTTCAGGGAGAGCAAGATAGCCCATTCCACTTTTAGATACTTTAATTGTTAGGAATTTTCCCTTGATATCAAGCCTAAATTTGCTCCTTTGAAACTTCCCAGTGCTCTTGGTTCTTGAGGGCAAACAGAACAAGTGCAGTCACCCCTCTGATTGTATGATGGATCCTCTAATGGATTTGTAATCTTATCGAGGTGATCTCTGTACACATTACAGCCTGTCTATAACTTCTCATCCTCTATAGTCCTTGTTTATGTTCTCCTTTACGTTCCCCATAGGGGGTCCACTGAATGTACTATAAAGTATCTAGAGGGCCCTTCTTTTGGATCCCTTACTTTTGTGTCACTAACAGTGGAGGATGTGAGCCGTCTTTTGGATATATCAGCTCTCAGAACATAATAACATCTGTTGATGCTTATTCTTCAGTAGAGATCCCATAACTCATAATTAAGTTATTGTCTTAAAGAGTTGCTCAGCTTATTTTTTTTTTTAAAGCAATTGGGGTTAAGTAACTTGCTCAAGGTTACACGGCTAGTCATTATTTATGCGTGGGTGCTCATTTTCTGAGGCCGGATCTGATCTCGGGTCATCCCAACTCCGAGGCCGGCGCTCTTACTCACTGTGCCACCTAGCCGCCCCTCAGCTTATTTTTCATTGGCAGGCTATCCAAGGTATATTACTGATTTATCATTTCAGTAGATTATGCATCCATCTACATATCATAGTCACTCCAAAGGCATTTAAGTATTAAAGTGGAAGGTAGACAGGTTTTTATTTGTTTGTTTTTTCCAGTTTGCATAGTTAGGCTGAATAATTGTAGATCTTAGACTTTGCAGTATTATGGGGCTTGATGGAATCAGCACAATGTCATATGCTAACAGAAACATTTGTAGGCTCCCACCAGTTATAGGAAAATCTCTCAGGGGTGGGGAACCTATGCCCTCGAGGCCATATGTGGCCTTCTAGGTCCTCAAGTGGTACGTGTTTGGCTGAATCCAAATTTCATAGAACATATCTCCTTAATAAAAGTATTTGTTCTGTAAAACCTGGACTGTCGAAAGGCCATACCTGAGGATCTAGAAGGCCACATGTGGCCTCAAGGCTACAGGTTCCCCATCCCTGCTTTTCTATTTAGGCTCTTGGTTGGACATCTTCCACAGTGGTAGCAAACAACCGAACATATGTTTTATGCCTCACTGGATATTAAAAATCAGAGGATTGTTAAGAAGTTATCTTTGTTACATCTTTCAAGGAATTTTGTATAATATTGATACTTAGATGACATATTATTGAAGAACCTTTAGCATTTTGCTGTAATTCATCAAGTTTTTTTTTTTTTTTAAAGCACAGTTGGGTCTTGTTATTTTTTTTTTCTACTTAATAGTATTTTATTTTTTCCAATTACATGTAAAGATAGTTTTTAACATTCACTTTTCCAAGATTTTGAGTTTCAGATTTTTTTTGCCCTCCCCAAAATGGCAAGCATTCTGATACAGGCTATACATGTACAATCATATTGGGGTCTTGTATTTTAATTCTCTTCCTTCAGTTGTATGATTATAAGAATGTTGTTTACTGTAGAATATTGTTTTCAAGAGCCTGCCTATTCTTGATTCATCCCTTTATCAAGGAAACACCTGGTATCTTGTATAAATTATCCTTATATTTTGTAGAGGTGGGGAAATAGGCATACAGGTACTTGATATTTTCTCAATCACCTTCTTTTTTTTCTTTTTTTTTGTGTAGTTTCCCCTGGATTTCTCTTTCAGATACATTAAGAATCAGTTCTTCATTACCACCCCTCTGTCAAGAGGTGGGTAGCACTTTCTTCCATTCTTCATGGATCCTCTGAATTGATCAGAGTCAAAACAAATGTTGTTAAGAGGGAATTCATAGTCTAGATAAGTGAGGAGTTAGTAAGAGAGAATCTGATTTTCTGTGTTCAAGTTCCTTGTATCATGAATTCTAACTCAGGATAATAGAAGAACTTAAAAATTTATATCACTGACTGCACCGCTATTGAGGAATTATGAGAAAGGGGAAAATTCTTGAAGACTATACTTAGGTTAATCTTCTATTTTAAAAAATGTATGGAGAAAAAAATGTACATTCCAGAAGTTATAAATCAGTAAGTCTCATCTTGCTGCCTAGAAAAAATTTAGAATAAGTTATCATTTGGGTAGTTGGTGAGTATTTAGTAGAGGATTGAGAGAGCATCAAAAGTTTAACATTTAAAAATTAAAAAAAAAATCTGAACTTAACAAACATTAACATTTCAATGTGTGAATGTAAAGCAAAAGATGATTGTATAATGAAGCCTTGAATCTCTCTTTTGTGCAGGTTTAAAAAAAAAGGTACAGATTAAATTTGGCATGATAGTACCAGTGCTGTAGTTCCTTCTGAATTTTCTTTTGTGTTTTTTTTTTTTATGTTGTCTTGTTCCTTCCTTTCTCTATTTGACTTTTTGCAAACTGTTACTACTCCCCCATTCCTACCTCTCCCATTTCAATTTTGTTACAAGTAGGTATAGTAAACAAAATAGATTCCTCCATTAGGTATGTCTGAAAATGTGTCTGATTTGGCACTATTAGTACATTACTTCTCTGCCAAGAGGGGAGACATGCTTCATTATTAGTCATGATTGGTTATTGTTTTGATATGAGTTATTAAGTCTTTCCATGTTGTTTTCTTTCACATTTTTGCAGTCTTTCTGTAAATTGTTTTTTCCCTTTTTTTTTTTTTTTTTTTGCTTCTGTTCATTTCACTATGCATTGTCATGCAATTTTTTCCAGGTATTGCTGAATGAGTCTCTTTCTTCATTTCTTATAGTACAATAATATTCAGTTATTTTCATATACCATAATATGTTCAGTTATTCCCCAGTTTTTGGTATCCACTTTGTTTCCACTTCTTTTCCATAGCAAAAAAGTGTTGCTATGGATATTTTGTACATATAGATTCTTCTCTTTGACTTCTTTGGGTTATAAGCCAAGTGGCATCATTGGGTCAGAGGGTACATAGATTTAGGGACTTTTGGAGATATTTTACAACTGATTTCTAGAGTGATTAGGCCACTTTACAGTCCCACCAAGCTAACAGGTATTTATTAAATGCATACTATGTTTCAGGCACCATGCATTAGTGTACCTATTTCCCTACATCCCCTCCAGCAATTGTTATTTTACTTTTTTTAGGTTATCCTTGCCAGTCTGATGATGTGTGGAACTTTGGTGATTTAGAGCATTTTTTCCCCCATAGGGTTGTTAATAGCTTTTCATTTGTTTTTTTTGAAAACTGTCCATATCCTTTGAGATAATTCTTCATTCCTGTGAGAGTATAAATATACCCACAGAAGTGGGCAGTGGTTCTTCTGAAACTCTCTCAGGGGAAGTGGGCTTGTATGCAGCCAAGTTTGTATTTACTCTGCACCAATCTTAAACATAGTCTCTTCTCTCTAGAATCATTCTTTTTGACCAACCTAGTGTTTCCTTTGAAGTGTGTCTTTTTTTCTGCTTGTCAAAATGAATTAAACAAATTTTTTTGGAGGTAGTCAGGGTTAAATGACTTGTCCAGGGTCCCATAACTATTAAGTGTCTGAGGCTGAATTTGAACTTAGGTTTTCTTGACTTCAGGGGTGGTGCTCTATCCTCTGCACTACCTAGCTGCCCTTAAATGAAATCTTTAACACATCTGCCACCTGTGACTCTACATGCTGCAGTTGGCCCTTTAGCTGAATGTACAGTCTCTAAAAATCAACCTTTTCTTTCCATAACCAACCTTATACTCTCCCTGAGCCACTTTTGTGACCTGACCTAACTTCTTTTCTAAGGAAGCATTAAGCTACTAGAGACACTGTTGGGAATAAAAGAGCCAGCATGGATTCACTAGGAACTTTCTTTCTTGGGGGTGATGGTGATAGAGCAAGGCATTTGAAGAGCCTCTAAGGATATCTTCATGAGCAAGACCAATATCAGGTGATTGCCAGTTTTCAAAGAAATGTAATGTAAATATGGGAAGAAATTTCTATGTATATATGTGTAATATGTAAAGAAAAGTAATGTAAATATGTAAAGCTGAAAGTTGTTTTCTAGTGCTCTGCTTTCCTTTATTCTTTTCCATACTTTTATCAGTAACCTGAATGAGTACATAAGTAGCAAGCATATTTTGGATATCATAATTCTTTGAGAATAGCTAATGTGTTGGATGACAGAGCCAGTATCCACAAAAGAGCTTGACTGCCTGAAATGATTTTCCAAATCTTGAGGCTTTCCTGGTCCATTAAGTCATTAATTTTCTTCCCTTTAAGGAATTATTATTTATATACTTTATATTTAGTTTATGTATATGTTGTATTCCCTCAGTAGACTGCATATTGTCTCAAGATGGTCTGTTTTATTGTTATTATATTATCATATTGCATCCTTTAGTCCTAGCACAATACCTCATACTTAGTAGGTACTAAATAAGTAATTTTTGAATTAAAGATTACATTTAATAATGATAAATATAAATGTTCACATTTAAGTTAAAAATCGACTGCTAAAATATTGAATAGGGGAAGATATAGCTTAAAATTATTTCATATGAAAAAGACTTAAAGCTTAGCATGAGTCAGCAATGTGAAATCATTTGCCAAATAATGAAATTTTAGGTTGGTCTAATAGAAGTTTGTTGTCCAGAAAAATGGAGCTATTACTTCCACTATACACTAATCAAAATCCATATTATCTTTTTTTTTTTTTTTTTTTTTGCTTTTTTGCTTTTTGGAGAGGGGGAAGGCAGGGCAATTGGGGTTAAATGACAGAGAACTTGCACAGCTAGTAAATGTTAAGTGTCTGAGGCTGGATTTGAAATCAGGTCTTCCTGATTCCAGGGCTTGGTGCTCTATTCACTGTGCTACCTAGCCACCCCTATTATCACTTCTCTGCAGCTATTTAAAGAGACACATCGATAAACAAATTTGTCCAGATGGATGGTAACCAAGATAAAGAGTAGAATCCATGTCATATCAATAATAGTTTGAAAGAAATAGGTATGTTTAGTTTAGGAAAGATTGGGTGGGGGAAGAATTACTATAATCATTTTCAAATATTTGAAGGGCTGTGATGGGCAAGAAGAAATCTGGCATAATCTTTGTTAGCAGTGACCATAGACTAATGGATGGAACGTAAACGAGGGCAAATTTTGAGTCAATAAAAACAAAAATGAACAGTTAGTACAATTAACAAATGAATGGGTTTCCTCTGTGTGAGGAAATTTTGGGGTACAAAAACTACATGCATTGGAGTAAGTAATTTATTATATGCATATTTATTATACTATAAAATTAAAGCACTTAACAGTCTTTACTTGCTTTTCCATCTTGTCATATTTTTTTAAAACACTTAAGCCCTTTCTCAGAAAACATGATTCTTGAAAATAACATTTCTTCTTGCTCCTCCGACTGTGTTCCACCTAAGTTTGTCATTTTCTACTTGAAGAAGCAAGAATCTTTCCAGTTTAGTTCACTGCTTCAAACCTGCTTTTCCATTCTCATTGAAATTGCCCTTCTTGGGGTCATCTGCTTCAACAGTTCTGGTGGCCCCCTGAACTTTGTTCCTGGCATTGTATTTTCTTTCTTTCACAAACTCTCTTGTGTTCTTGCCCTTTAATTTTTCATTACTACGTCCACTCTCTCATCTGTGTCTTTGTCAGTTGCATGTTGTTGCAGTGGATACAAATATTAAGATGACTGACTAGGGTTAGTTGGTCTCCAATAGTAATATAGCTAGAGACTGGTTTTTATCTTTTAATTATCTGTGAATTTTTATCTGTGATTCTGAATAAGTCACTTAACTATTTGCCTCAGTTTCCTCATCTATAAAATGGTGAACCACTTGAATATCTTTGCCAAGAAAATCCCAAATGGGGTCAAACATGACTTAAACTACTGAACAATAGCAAACAACAACAAATGACTCAGATCTGCTAACAAACCCCAGTACTTCACAGTATAAAGTAGAATTCTTCTGTAGCATATTCTTTTTCGTTTAGTTTTCTAGTACAATGGATTTTTGATGTCTATTACTAAAATTTGATATCTCATTGCATTAGTGTCAGGCTGCATAGGAAAAGATTTTCAGTGGTAAAAGCTTAGGGTTGCCATTAGGGCCTTAGGTAAAATTGCAAATTAAGTGGGTTTGGTTTTTTTTTGGCTCCATTATGTCTTCCTTCCTTCCTTCCTTCCTGTTCCTTTCCTTTTTTTTTTTTTTTGGCCATAATTTTGGGGTAATCTATTTTCTTTCTTTTCCCTCTTTTTTATTTTTTAGTTTACATTATTCATTTCTACAGGATTTTGAGTTACAAACTTTCTCCCCACTTTTCCCTACCCACCACCCCCAAATAGCAATCCCACTGAATATCCCTTCACCCAATCTGCTCTCTCTCATATCTTCCCCCATCCCCCCTCTGACTTTCCAGTAGGGCACGATGGATCTCTATGCGCCCCAGTGCCTATATATCTTATTTCCCAGTTGCATGTAAATTAATAGTAATAATGGTGTGTGTGTGTGTGTGTGTGTGTGTGTGTGTGTGTGTGTGTGTGTGTGTGTGTGTATGTATGTATTTAAACATTTGATTTTAAAACTTTGAATTCCATCTTCTTTCCCATCCTCCCTTGTCACCCACCCTTACTGGGAAGATAAGCAATTCAATATAGGTTGTACATGTGTAGCTAATTAAAATATTTCCATAGTGGATATATTGTAAAAGACTGACTATATTTCCCTCTGTCCTATCCCACCCCCACTTGTTTTATTCTTTACTTTGAGCCTGTCCCTTTTCAAAAGTGGGTGCTTCCAACTTCCCTTCTCCCTGGTCCGCCCTCCCTTCTTCCATCATCCCCCCTGTCATCCGCTTCTCCCCTACTCTCTTTTCGGGTGAGATACCCTATTTAATGTGTATGTCATTCCCTCCCTGAGCCAAATTCAATGAGAATAAGGTTGACCCATTCCCTTTTGCCTTCCTGTTCTTCCCCTCCATTATAACCATTATCCCTTGCCTCTTCTATGTGAGATAGTTTACCCCATTCTGTCTCTCCCCATCTCCTCTCATTATATTCCTCTCTTACCTCTTAATTTCACCTTTAAAGTATCATTCCTTCCTATTAAATTGGTCCTGTACCCTCTATGTATACCTGTACACATAATCACATATGTGTTCATATGCCCATATACCCTCCTATATAGACATATATATTTATGTGTATACACACACACACATATATACACATATTTCTGTTCCCTTCAACTATTTTCATACTGAGAAAAGTTTCATAAGTTACAATTATTGTTTTTCCATATAGGAATATAAATAGTTGAACTTTGATAAGTTCCTTATGATTTCTTTTCCCTATTTACCTTTTCATGCTTCTTTTGCTTCTTGTATCTGAACATAAAATTTTCTATTCAACTCTGTTTTGTTCATCAAGAATGTTTGAAAGTCCACTATTTCATTGAATGACCATATTTTCCCCTGCAACACGATCCTCAGTTTTTCTGGGTAGGTGATTCTTTTTTTTTTTAAACAAATGCTTTATTAACTTCTGTTTTACATCATTCATTTCTGCCAGATTTTGAGTTACAATCATTTTCCCCCCGTTATTCCCCTACCCAGCCTCCCAGAATAGCAGTCCCACAAGATATCGCTTCCTCCAATCTGCTCTCTCCCATACCTTCTCCCATACCCCCTTCAACTTTTCCATTAGAGGAAGGTGAATCTTTGTGTCCCAATGCCTGCAAATCTTATCTCCCAATTATAAGCAAAAGAGTATTAATAATAGTATTTATATATATTTGAAACATTTAATGTTAAGACCTCAAATTTCAGATCCATTTCTTTCCTCCCTTGTCACCCATTCCCTCTGGGGAGATAAGTAATTCAGTATATGTTGTACATGTCTAGCTATGCAAAACATTACCATAGTAGATATATTGTATAAGGCTGCTTATAATTCCCTCCCACTCATCCCACCCCCACCTGGTCCATTCCCTACATGATCCTGTCCCTCTTCTATAGTGGGTACTTCCAACCTCCCCTCCCCCCAAGGATGCCCTCCCATCCATCATCCCTCCTCTCATCCCCCTTCCCCCTATTCTGCTGCAGGTTGAGATATCCCATTTAGTATGTATGTCATTCTCTCCCTGAACCAAATTCAATGAGAATGTGGCTTTGCCTTTTTTGCCTTCCTATTCTCCCCCTCCCTTGCAATCACTTCCCCTTGCTTCTTCTACATGAGATAGTTTACCCTACCCTGTCTCTCCCCATCTCCTCTTGCCACTTTCCTCTCTCACCTCATAATTTCATCCCTTGAGTATTCTCCCTTCCCAACAAATTCAACCTATGCCCTCTATCCATATATAACTAACCATACACACACACATTCACATATGTATTCATATGACCACACCCCCTCTTCCATTATTTTCATAGTGAGAAAGATATCATCAGTCACAGTTATTGCTTTTCCATATAGGAATGTAAATAGTTCAACTTTGATAAGTTCCTTTTTGATTTCTTTTCCCTGATTACCTTCTCAGGCATCTCTTCCTTCTTGTGTCTGGATGTCAAATTTTCTATTCAATTCTGGTTTTTTCCTCAAGAATGCTTGAAAGTCCTCTATTCCACTGAATGACCATATTTTCCCTGAAACAAAATACTCAGTTTTGCTGGGTAGGTGACCCTTGGGTTCATTCTCAGTTCTTTTGCCCTCTGGAATATCACATTCCATGCCCTTCAATCCCTCAGTGTAGAAGCTGCCAGGTCCTGGGTTATTCTGATTGTGTTTCCACAATATTGAAATTGTTTCTTCCTGGCTGCTTGTAGTATTTTCTCCTTGATCTGGGGATTTTGGAACCTGGCTATAATATTCCTGGGAGTTTTCTTTTTGGGATCTTTTTCAGGAGGTGATCAGTAGATTCTTTCAACCTCTATTTTGCCCTCTGGATCTAAAACATCAGGGCAGTTTTCCTTGAGAATTTCTTGAAGGGTGATTTCTAGGTTCTTTCCTTGATCATGGCTTTCAGGTAGTCCAATAATTTTTAAATTGTCTCTCCTGGATCTATTCTTCAGGTCAGTGGTTTTTCCCATGAGATATTTCACATTGCCTTCTAATCTTTCATTTGTTTGGATCTGCTTAACAGCATCTTGATTTCTCATAAAGTCATTAGCTTCCTTTTGCTCCAGTCTAACTCTGAGGGAATGAATCTCCTCAGTGAACTTTTGAGATTCTTTTTCCATCTGGCAAATTCGACTTTTTAAAGCATTCTTCTCCTCATTGCCCTTTTGGGCCTCCTTTGCCATTTGAGTTAGTCTATTTTTTAAGGTGTTGTTTTCCTCAGTCAGGCTGTTGACCCTCATTTCATACTTTTCCTGCATCCTTCTCATTTTTCTTTCCAATTTTTCCTTCACTTCTCTTATTTGATTTTTAAAGTCCTTCTTAAGGTCCTCTATGGCCTGCAACCCACTCATGTTTTCCCCTGGAGCTTTTGGAGCAGGACTTCTGACCTCACAGTCCTTTTCCCGCTCTATGCCCCCAAAATAGGAGTCTAGGGTTGCATTTTTCTGTTCCTTTGCCTTGGCATGTTGCCACTTAATTGCTTGACTTTTGGGCTTGTTGCCACACTATGGCTTTAAGGCCAGCTAGAGGAATTTTCGTCCCGAACGTGTGGGGGGCAACTTCTGTTTCTGGCAAGCTGTAAACCCACCCACAACTTCCACCCTAGATCACAATCCAGATCCAGGGAGATTAAAGCAAGAGCGATTACCCCCCCAAGACTGATCGATGGATTTCCCTACAGTTCGCAGGCCAGGAGCTGGAGCAGCCTCTGAAAACTACACAATGTCGTGTCTTCTCAGTGGTTCTAGCCCCCGGGGAAGGGAGCTGACGCATTCCCCAAATACTGGTCCCAAAGTCCATAGGACACTAACCTCTTACTTTGTCCTAGGCATGTCTATGTTGATAATTCTGGAATCTCCACAGCTCCTGGTGTTCTGGGGTTCCTCCAGCCGGCTGCTGGCCCTGCCGCCCTGGGGCTAAAACCTTGGCTCATGGGGACCTGGGCTCTGCTCGGCTGCGCACTGCCGGCTCCCAGAGTGCTGTGCTGGTCCTTCCTGCAGGGCTGCTGGGCTGTCCTCAGTGGGAGGTTAGCTTCTCTGTGTCGTTCTGTGGGTGCTGGGGCTCTAGAAGTTGTTCAGAGTCCCCTTTTACATAGTTTGGGGGATATCTGGGGGCAGAGTGGCTTGGATGAGATGTTTCTACTCTGCCATCTTGGCTCCGCCCCCTGGGTAGGTGATTCTTGATTTTAATTCTAGCTCCTTTGACCTCTGGAATATCGTATTCTAAGCCCTTCATCCCCTCAGTGTAGAAGCTGCCAGATCCTGTGTTATCCTGATTGTGTTTCCAAAATATTGAACTTGTTTCTCTCAGGCTGCTTGTAATATTTTTTCCTTGATCTGAAAATTCCAGAACTTCTTTATAATATTCCTAGGAGTTCTTTTTTTTGGATCTTTTTCAGGAGGTGATTAGTGGATTGTTTCAACCTTCATTTTGCCCTCTGGTTCCAAAAACATCAGGGCAATTTTCCTTGAGAATTTTTTGAAGGATGATTTCTAGGGGGTTTTTTTTTGTTTTGTTTTTTTTTTTTTGATAATGGCTTTCAGGTAGTCCAATGATTTTAAAATTATCTCTCCTGGATATATTTTCCAGGTCAGTGGTTTTCCCAATGAGATATTTTACATTGCCTTCTTTTTTACAATTTTTTGGATCTGTTTAATATTATCTTTATTTCTCATAAAGTCACTAACTTCCATTTGCTCTAATCTAATTCTTGAAGGAATGATTCTCTTCAGTGAGCTTTTGATATTATTTTTCCATCTGGCAAATTTGGCTTTTTAAGGCATTCTTCTCCTTGATGGCTTTTTGAACCTCTTTTGCCATTTGAGTTAGTCTATTTTTTAAGGTGTTGTTTTCTTCAGTCAGGTTGTTAACTCTCATTTCATAATTTTCTTGCATTGTTCTCATTTCTCTTTCCAGTTTTTCCTCCACTTCTCTTATTTGTTTTTCAAAATCCTTCTTATGGTCCTCTATGGCTCGTATTTTTCTTCGAAGCTTTTGTTGTAGCAGTTCTGACTTTGTTGTCTCCCTTCTCTTCCATGCTTTGATCCTTTTGTCCCCAAAGTAGTAGTCTAATGTTGGATTGCTCTGTTTGCTTTCCTTCCCTGGCTTGCTCATGTTGCCACTCAATTACTTTACTTTTAGCCTTTTGCCACAATAGAACTCTGCTACCAGACAGGGGAGCTTCGTAACAAATGCTGGGGTTTTCTCAGCTGCTCGAGCCGTTAGTTGGGTACCCTCTCTGACCCTCTACATACTCTGGCAAACTGATCATGTACCCCAGGACCTCCACCCTAGACAGCAGTCCAGGTTCAAGCAGGTTAAAGCAAGAGCTATTACCCTTCAGACTGGTTGCTTGGTCCCCCTAACAATCTGCAGGAGTAGCTCTGAAGTAGAATGGTTATGGAGCCTCAGCTGCTTCTTGTGCCTCAGGCAAAGGCCGGATCACACTCCTAAACTCCCTGTTCCTGAATAGTCTACACTGACTTCTCACTGTCTTTGTCATCTGTGGGTTGAAAATTCTGGAAACCACCACAGCTGCTGGTGATCTGAAGTCCCTCCAGCTGGTGGCTAGTCAGGCCACCCTGAAGCTAATACTTTAGGCTCACTCAGGGCAGGGCTGGGGAGCGCTGAGCTGGCCTCTTCCTGTCAGCTTGCTGGGCTGTCTGTAATGGGAGGTTAGCTTTTCTCTGTTATTTTGTGGGTTCTGTAGCCCCAAAGTTTGTCTAGAGTAATTTTTTACATGAATTGGAGGAGGTGGGAGCCAGAGCCTCTGGGAGTCCTGTTTCTATTCTACCATCTTGACTCTACCCCCTCTTTCTTTCTTTCTTTCTTTCTTTCTTTCTTTCTTTCTTTCTTTCTTTCTTTCTTTCTTTCTTTCTTTCTTTCTTTCTTTCTTTCTTTCTTTCTTTCTTTCTTTCTTTCTGCTTTTTGGGAGGGGGGAAGGTAGGGCAATTGGGGTTGACTTGCGAAAGGTCATAGGGCTAGTAAGTAATCTGAGGTCAAATTTGAACTCAGTTCCTCCTGACTGCAGGGCCAGTGCTCTAGTCACTGTTCCACCAAGCCACCGCCTCCTTCCCCGCCGTTACATTTTTCTATGAGAGGTTGTATGATATACTGAATAGAGGATGCAGTATAGAGTTAAGAAGACTTGGATTCAAATAATGTTGCTGACAGACACACTGGCTTTGTGCCCTTACACAAGTCAGTGAGCCTCAGACAACTCTCCAAAACTCTGTTTCAGAATAATCACTCTGCATTGATGTTGAGAGTTTCCTAACACTAATGAAATCTTAGGTATGTTGGGGAGACTACATGATTCCCTCTTGACTTCCCTTTTCCCTGGTTCCTTTTAGGAATTTAGTGCCTTTATCCTCTTAGATCCTCTTTCTGTTAAGGGTGCTAATATATTTCCTGCTAACCGAGGTAGAAAATCTCTGTCATCCTTGCCTTTTCCCTTTCCTTTGCCTGCTGCTCTGTTCAGTCATCTTCCATCTCTTGTCACTTCCAACTTCACAGCAACTTTCAGGCCTTCACTACACCTGCATGGATTTACTGTAGTAATCTCCTAATTGATTTTCCTCCTTTTAAAAAATCCACTGTATTCTCCACACAAACAACATACCCTACAGGACTAACTTTGTCTCTTTTTAAAAAAATAACACCCCCCCAAACAAGCAAACAAACCAAAAAACTAAGCAAACAACAAACCAACAGTGTCCTCTTATTGGGTCCCATCTACTTTTCTAGTCTTATTTCATGTTGTTCCCCTTCACACATTCTACATTCCAGCCAACTGACCATAATATCATTGATCTCGTACTCTATGTTCCATCTCCCATCTCAGTGCCTTTCCACAAACTCTCTCCCCTATTCCTGAAATGTGTATCCTTTTCCATTCCTCCTCTTTGTAGTCTTGGCTTCCTCCAAGTTCAACTCCAGTACTACCTCCCTTTCTAAAGGAAGTCCTTGCTGATGTGTTAATTTTCTGTCTTTGAATTATTTTGTACTTAATGTTGTATGTTCCTAGAAGAAAGTAAACTTTGTGGGGACAGTGAATTTTTTTTTTCTGCTTTTGTTATCTCTAGCAAGTGCTTACAGATGTTGAATTGAATTGAATTGTGATTACTACTCAGGATTGCCTTTCCCTCAAAGAGGTTCTTGGTTAAAAGTTATATTAGTTTGACCTCCACAATACCCTCCCAACCCCCAATATAGAACTGCCGCTCTCATAGTGATTTTTAGAGGAAAATAATGAGGTCATTACACCAAAGGAATTCAACAATTCAGTGACTGATAGACAATGCTTTCTTAGGGATAGTTGTATCTGAAAGAAGAATTTGATATAACCTGGATGAAATAAATTTTGTTTTTCTTATCAGGAATCTGTAATTTAGAATTTTACTTCTGAAAAGTTGTAAATCCCCATTTTATATACTTATCCTCAGGTTTGGTAACCCTATCTCACCTTCCCACAACCTGTATGTTTTTCATCGATAATTTTAATAACTTGACTTGCTTTCCTCAGTGGTTAAGCTGCTCTTTAGTCAAGCATTTGTTGTATTGCCTTAGTTCTTTATATGAATTCTTGACAAACCCTGTAGATAGCTATAGCTGAGATTGGTAAAATAGAGGAGACAAATTTAAATCTCCAAATGTAGTGCACTTATAAGAATTTATGCCAGTAGAACTTTTATTTTTAGGACTCCTTTTGAAAGAGGTCATTATAAGGATGAAAATGAGCAACTTTGACTAGCCAACTGCTTTCCACAGTAGCCTTCATGCTTCTGAAAATTTGAGACTTTGCCTTCTGTTTCTATTTGTCACTAATGACAATGGTAGTATAGTGGTGGTACTCATTAAATGCTGTTAACACAATAAAAGTTGAGCAATATTTTCCATCTCTTTCATTTCTAGTAAGTAGTGTGAGAGAGTAGAAGCAAAAGGATTAAACCGATTTTCAGGCGGGATGAATTTTAAGTGATAAAACTACTAATTACTAAAGTTTTTTAAGTACCTCAGTTTTTCTGAATATATATAAAATATGGAGGGGGGAGGGTAGGGCAGTTGGGGTTAAGTGACTTTCCTAAGGTCACAGTTAGTTTTTGTGTTAAGTGTCTGAGCCTGGATTTGAACTCAAGTCCTGCTGACTCCAGGGCCAGTGCTCTATTCACTGTGCCACCTACCCCCCCACCCCCGAATATATTTTTAAGGTAAAGAGAGAACACAGAAAATCTGTTTATATTAATGGAATGTTGCATTATACGTTCTTGATTCTTTTGAGATATTTAGATTCCTTCTCAGTTTCATAAACTTCCAACAGATTAATTTTGTTATTAAAGAGATGATACTCTTTTTGGGGGGTTAACAGTCTTGCTTTAAGCAATCAAACATATCATTTACCTAGTTCAGGGGGAAAAGGTCAGCACCCTGAACTTCAGAGTATACAGAGGTTACAAGTAGAAATTATAAGAAGACACAGAAACAAACAGATCAAGCATACAGGCCTCCAACTGTCCAACTATTACATCCATACCTAGTCAGTTACCAGAGAGGGAAGCATCAACATCTGGGTTTTTCAAAGCCCGGGGGTGGGGGGTGGGGGGGGTGGGGGTGTGTGTGTGTGTCTCAGTGGCTGCCCAGAGTCTCTTCTGGTCAAATCACACAACACTTCTCAAAGTGAGCCCCCAAAATGATACTTTTTACCTCAAAAAGAATGCTATGACTGTAGGTATTCAAATGGGTCTGTGATCTCATTGATTGGGGAATTCCTTCCAGTGATCTGAATTGCACGCCAGCCATGTGTGCCCATCCTGTTTGACTTTTATCCACGTCCTCCTAAAAGTTCATCACTGTGTTGATTTCATAGGCAGAAAGTGAATTGATGATGGTGCCAGCAATGTGTGAAAATGTTGTTGTGGCTCTGCTAAGCCTGATGTGTGTAGCTGGACCAGGAACTAGACCAGAGACTGGGAGTTGCCTACCTGTGAATCCAGGTGACAGTTGGTGAATTCAGGCAAGAACTGGAAGCATGGAAGAGAAACCATGGAGTTTGGAATTCAGCCTCCAGCCAAGATGAAAGGATCTTTACTTGGCTACTTAGTGCTGGCTGACAGACAGTGTGATCTAGGGGTGGGGGAACTTTGTACTTTGTACCCCTTAAGGATGATTGAGTTAAGGATGATTGAATTAATGATGATTGTAAGCTAGTCTCCAACAAAGATGAAAGAAAACTTTCTGACTGACTAGATCAAGACAATGTGACCTACTGGTGGGAGACCTTTGTACTTTGTGTCCCTTAAGGATGGTTACTTCTTAAGGATGATTGAGTTAAGGACTTACTGAATGATATCTTTTGTTTAAAACTATGTGACTATTTTAGTAATAAGTTGTTATGTTAGGTCACTGTGTATGTTGAACTTTGGTTTCTGTGAATGTTTTGCTTTATTGCTGAATAAATATAGAGTTCACTATAACTATGTGATCAGAACCTTAAAGCTATTCACAGCAGTAGTCCTCAGGAGCATGCTTGGCTTTACATAGCTGTGTGACCCTGGACATGTCATATTAAAAAAAACCAAACAAACCTCTTTTGACTCAGTTTCCCCCAATTGTAAAATGAGGATAATAACAGTACCTATCTCTTACGGGTTTTGTGAGGTTCTAATGAGATAATTGTAAAATACTTTGCAGAGTGGCATGTAGTAGGCACTTTGTCTCTCACTTTGCTAATGCATATAGATGCCTTTTCTGTAACTTTTATTTGGAGAACTGCTTGGAACCCTGAGACACAAAGTGACTTTCAAAGGGACATACAGCCAGTGTGTATCAGAGATGGGACTTGAACACAGATCCTTCTGCCCATGAGACTATCCAGATTATGCCAGCATGCCATAACAGAATGAATAGAAAGCTGGCTTCAGATACAAGATGATGTAGATTTAGGTTTTCAGTAAAACATCTAATTAAAAAAAATTTAAAAAGGAAGGGGGAATTCTGAAAGACAAGAAAGAGGAAGGAGGGCATTATAGGCAAATTGGACTGTTTGTGCAAATCCATGGAGGTGGAACATAGCATATTGAGTTTGGACAGCCATTGGTGATCTAGTTTAGTGAGATCACTGAATATATGAATGAAAATAGTCTAAAATTGGATTGGAAAGGGAAAGTTAGAAGACTTACTGTGTAGAACCTTAAAAATGTCAAACAATGAACTTATTTGCCATTTATCCTATTACTAATAAGGATTCTCTTAAGGTTTTTGAACATAGGAGTGACATAGTTCTTTTTAGCAGCAGTTTGGGTGATGAATTGAAGAATGTATAGCTAGGAGTCAGGAAGAATAGTTAGAAGGTAATTAAAATAGTTTAGAGGGCCTAGATTAGGGTAATAGCAAATATATTTGGAGGTAGTTTGTTTTGGCAGCAAAGTAGAGGGAGGGAGGCTGATGAAAGAGAGAAGTGTGAAAGCTAATTTAACTTTTTGAGTCTAGGTCTTTTGGTTTCTGACCTCACAAACTTTATTATTGAAATGGTTATGGTTTGTTTAACCATTCTTTTTTTTAATATGCATACATATATGAGGTGTATGTGTATAAAAATATGTATGTATGTGTGTCTATATTTCTACCTAGTGGGTAGAAAAGTAGAGATTGTGATAAGTACATGGTTTGTTATCAATGTAGGTTTTTTTCCCCCCTTGCCTTTGTGGGAAAAGCAGAGAGAAATTTTCATACCTTTGTGGCCTCTGGCCAAATTTTATTCCCTTGTAATTAGGCAGGGTTTTCACAGATCACAGAAACTTAGAGATCATATAATTTAATTTTCCTAAATTTAGAAAAGGACATTGACGAACTGAATTGCATACAGAGGATCAGGATAGAAGGGGACTTGGGGTGCCTAGGTGGTACAGTGAGTAGAGCACTGGCCCTGGAGTCAGGAGGACCTGAGTTCAAATTAGCCCCCAGACAATTAATACTTACTAGCTGGGTGACCTTGGGCAAGTCATTTAACCCCAATTGCCCTACCTTCTGCCTTCCAAAAAACAAAACAAACAAAAAATGACAGAAGGGGACTGTATACCCTGGAGGAGGACATTTTTTATAGCTAGCTTCAAGGTATCTTCTTGAATCTTGTCCTTTGGAAGAGGGAGTAGCTTTTTTTTTTTTTTTTTTTTTACCACAGAGGAGAGAAGTTGAAGAGATAGATTTAAGCTTTATGTAAGGAAAAGTATGATAAGCCTTTGGAAATAGGGTTTTCCATCATTAGAGCTCTTCAAGCAGAGGAGCCCTTGGACACACACGTGAGTTGGGAATAGATGAACCTTTCAAGTTTCAGTCTAACACTGTGAAACTGAGGCCTGGAGAATTTAAATAAGAGAAGTTACATAGCAAGCCAGAAAGAAACATGTCTAAATTCTGCATTTCCTGGTTTCCACCCAGGTAAATGTTATTTCTGCTATTAATTTGTTTTTTCTTTTGAAGTCATTGAAATTGGTATTTACTTTAGTTATCCCTTTTCTAAATCTTTAGTTAAAATTATGTTGTGCAAGTGGACTTTTTATCATTTTTTTTTTTGCTATTTTAATTTTCACATAGATTGTTCTTATATTTGTTTTGGTCAAATGGCATTTTATTTGTTCTTAAACTAGTGGATATGAATTTATAGTTGTATGATGAGTAGAAGCATTTCCTGTAATACTAATGTTTTTTCCATTAGATTTTCTATGGTTGGTCTGAAGTACTTCCCAGTGCCTAGAGACATAGAGGGTCTATCTTGTTTTTAATATGTGCAGAAAAAATATTTCATTACTACATTTGTCTCTGCTTCCTTATAGGTACTAATCATTTTTCTTTTTTCACATTTGCCCTTGAAAATCCTTGAATAGGATGTAAAAATTTCAGTGACTTAGTAATAGATTAGAATCTAGTTAGCCCTATAAGTTTTAATTCTAGTTCTACCTGGTGGTTTTCTTTTTAAAAGGAGTTGTAATTTTTCTGTACTTACATTTTATCATTGATAATGATAATGCTATTACTTTGATTTTTTTTTTTTTTGGGGGGTGTCATATTTATCAAATAAATGATGTAATACAATCTGGAATTCCAAAATTCCAAATAAAGAAATTTCACTTTTTGAACATCTTTTGCTATTTTTTTAAATACTACATGTTTGGCCATAGCCCAAAGCTGATTTGGTCAGTTTCTTCACACTTTCACAAAGAATTCTGCCATGGTATATAAAACCTCCAGTTACAGATCTTTTTGTTCTTCCATTCATTTCCCTCACTTGGGGTAGAGATGAGGCTTAGCTTACTGGTTCCCTTTCTGTACAATCTGAGCAAATCGGCTGGTGATGGTGAGAGTGGTATCGATGAATCGGTCCACACAACTGGCAAGGCAATTTTCAGTTCGAGAATCTAGACGGCTTCCTGGTTTTTCAACACATTTATCCCAGCACAAATCCATGAAGTGGTGTACCTGTGCAGTGAACTGCGCCTTCTGCTGCTCTGCCGCCACCAGACGCTGCAGTTCGGCTTCATCGGCCTCGGCCAATTCTGCCATATCCGCCACTCCTCTGCGAGTCCGCCGACAACGGCTTCCGGCTCTTCCGGGGTCTCCTGCACGACTGCCTACTTTGATTTTTTAATTAAATACTTGTAACAATATTTTGCACATTTGTATTACAATTTTAATTTTGAAAAACTGGATATAGATATGAAGCTTAGACCTTGCAGATCCCTTCCAACTTTAACCTTCCTTAATTCTGTGCTTTCATGATATAGTTTTCAAATAATGAAACTGATATTTAAATAAACATCCCAGAAATTATGCTTCCAATAAGAGCTTTCCTTCAAGTAGTCTTTGTGGAGCCTATCCAGCATTTATCCGGTAATGTTGTTGTTAGTAAAAACATTTGTTTTTTCAAATACACAGGCATAATCAAATCTATCCATTGCTCAGAAGCCTTCAGTGGTTTCCCATTTCTTCAGTAAACTACTTTATCTGCATTTATTGTTTTCCTTAATCTACCCTACCTTTCCAGAATTATTTCTCATACTCAACACTCAAGCCAAATTTAATTTCTTGCCATTCCTATTATATGTCTCTGCTTTACGTTCATATTGTTCCTATTTTATACCCGCAATACCCATTTCCCTTCTCCATGTGTTGAAGTTCTAGCCATTATTAATGTCACATCTCAAAGGCTATCACTTCCTTGAAGCCTTATTTGATTACTTCAAATGAAGGTGACTTTTTTCCATATATAACCTTAGAAGTTTTTATGAAAACATGTATATTATACAGATAAATAATGCAAAGAATATACTCATCTTTCTTTCCATCTATTTGATTCCTTAAAGACCAAGACTATTGGATACAATTTGGCTAGTGTTTAAAGTTCCAGTCCCTGTCTAGGAATTGAGAATATAAAAACAGGAAAAAAGAAACAGACCCTGACCTTAAGGAGTTTACGTTTAATTTGGAAGATACAAGATATACACAGATAAATCAATACCAGGTATATATGAAATAATAAAAGGTAAATTTCACAGTGAGAAAAAACTAACAAAAACAACTTGAGTGGAAAATTGGAAAAGGCCTCATCTAGAGGGTGGCACCCAAACTGCTTTAAAGGAAGCTAGGGATTCCAAGAGGAAGCAGCAATCAGGAAAATGGAAGTTAAACTCATAGTTCTGTTGTGAGTAGGTAATGAGGCATTTCTAATACAGGGGATAGGAGGTCAAACCTCGATGACATTATAAATGCATTTTTAAAGTTGGAAAACATTAAGATTTTATTTAAACCAGAATATTTGATTATACCGATCATACTATTTAATTGTTGTAAATTTCAGTTCCAGGCTTTTTCTACTAAATCTATGTAACATTTATTAGAGGAAGTTAAAAAATATTGATTCCACTTAGGTCAATTCCAAACATTCAATTAATTAATTAATTAACTTCCCCCAGAAATTTATTTTTAGTTTTCAGCATTCATTTCCACAAGGCTTTGAGTTCCAAATTTTCTCCCCATCTACCTGCCCTCACCCCAAGATGGCAAGCATACTGATTACCCCTTCTCCAGTCTGCCCTCTCTTCTATGCTCCCCATCTCCCCTCCTTACCCTCATTCCCCCTACTTTATTGTAGGGCAAAATTGATTTCTATACCCCATTTCCTGTATACCTTGTTTCCCAGTTGCATGTAAAAACAATTTTTTAACATTTGTTCTTAAAACTTTGAGTTACAGTTTCTCTCCCTTCTTCCCTCCTCACCCACCCCCATTGTAAAGACAAGCAATTCAATATAGGTTATATGTATGTAGTTATGCAAAATATTTCCATAGTAGTCATATTGTGAAAGACTAACTATATTTCCCTCCATCTTATCCCGCCTCCTATTTACTCTGTTTTCTCCTTTGAGCCTGTCCCTTTTAAAAAATGTTTGCTTCTTACTATTTCCCCCCACCCCCATCTGCCATCCCTTCTATCATCTCCTCCTCTTATCCCCTTTGGCCCTACTTTCCTGTAGGATAAGATACCAAATTGAGTGTGTATGTTATTTCCTCCTTAAGCCAAATCCAATGAGAATAAAGTTGACACATTCCCTTTCACCTCCCTGCTCTTCCCCTCCATTGTAACAGCTTTCTTTTGCCTCTTTTATGTAAGATAATTTACCCTATTTTTTTCTGTCCATTTCTTCTCCCAATATATTCCTCTTTCACCCCTTTATTTTATTTTAAAGATATAATCACTTCTCAACTTTTGTGGGGGTAATGTTGCTAGAAAATGGCACAAAAGCAAAAAATGTGTATGTTGATAAGTTGAACCTATAATAAGGGGTTAGGTTTCTGTGACCACCAAAAACTGTAATCTTTCCTTAGAAATTGCTGAAAATATACTTTCCTGCATATGGTTCTTTATTACAAAACACTAATTCTGATAACATTCATTTTTTTCTAACACAATAACCGTGAAATAACCCATAAAATAACCCATAAAATGCAGTACACAAAATAAAATTATTACATGCAAGAAATTTTTCTTGCTACCTAGAATTCTGTGATCTTTTGCACCATCATCTCAATTACAAAGAAAAAAGATTAGACATTGATTTCAGACAGCTATTCACTTTTCTTAACCCACAAAATCTATAGTACTCTTAAGTACTTTCCTCTTTTTTTTTTTTTTTGTGGCTGTAGTGAATTGTCAATTCATTAGCTCCAAACTTGTGGCTGACAGTGGCTACAGACATTCCAGCATGAAGTTTATCTGACATTTATTTTTTCACTAAACTGCATCACTAAGTTTGTACACTTGGGCTTACCGCCCAAAGGACTTGCCCTACACTTTGGGGGCGTAATTGCAACACAGAACTTGAGTTTAAAAAGCACAATGAAAATATGCAATGAATGCACAGGGAGGTCTTTACTCTTCAATAGTACTGTGAACAGGACCAGTGAAGTGCTGGTAGATTATCAGCTCTGCTCCACAAACTTATAAGCATCATGCCTCTCATTTTTTTTCTCTACTTCACATAGCCACAAATTTACCCAGTTGCCAGTGTGAAAATGAAAATGATGTTATTAAATGAACGCTTGAAGTCATGAAAGTTGAACATGTAAATGTTGAGGATAGACTGTGTTTCCTTTTCTTTAAACATGAACATTTATACAGAAAGAAGTACAATAAAGAAGACTGGATATGAAACTGTGAACTTGTATTATGTAGTTTGTTTAAAAGAAAATACATACTAAAACGAACAAGTTGGTACCAAAATTGTTCAGTTTATTTCTGTGATTTCTGAATATTTTTATTTCCTGTTTTGCTTCTATTTTGGTTATTTGAATGTTTTCTTCCTTCTCTGGCTCCCTCTTTACTTTTTCCTTTTCCTCCCTTCCTCACTCCTTTTATCCCTTCTTACCCCTCAACAAGTAAATATAGTTATACAAAACAACTCAACACATTAACCATGTCTGAAACCAAATATCTTAAGTCTTTATCATCTTTCCTGGGAGGCAAATTTTATCATCAGTCCACTGAAATCATAGTATTCTAGATTTAGAGGCCATTTAAGGATAACTGACCTTTCCAAGGTCATATGGTTAAGAAACGTCAGAGGTCAGATTTGGGAAGGGAAAACAGAAGGATAAAAGCATCATGATTTCCCCATTGGAACCATCATAGGAGAATGGCAGTGAAACAAAGACTTTAACTCCACAGATAACTAGTGGCAAAGTAATTTTGATTGACAATTAAAATTCATGTTGATTTAGTGAGGGAAGAAATCGATAAGTAAGATACAGAAAGTAATACAACAAAAACATGAAGCAGAGGGAAGGAGGACCAAAAAAGTGAATTATTTGATTATAAACTTTACTGTTATTGAGGAAATAATCATGATTGTTCACTTCACTGATCTGGGGATGCTGAATTATTTTGATTTTCTTTATGTTATTTTGGTCATTGTATAAATTGCTTTAGTGATACTACTTATTTTTTTTTCTGCATCATTTCATAAGGATCTCTCCAAATTTCTGTGTAATGTTTGATGGGTTCCCACTTAGTTTCTACTTCTTTGCTTCCACAAAGTGTTGCTAAGAATATTTTAGTAAATATGGGTCCTTTCCCTTTGTCTCTGATCTCTTTGTAGTGTTGGATAAAAGGTCACACACAATTAAATGTCTTATCTGCAACTTCATATTGTTTTCCAGAAGGTCTTCCTCTGTCATTTGGTATTTTTGTCTCTTGTTATCTAGACTTTCTAGTTATTAAAAAAAAAAAACCCAAGTAAAAATTCACAGTGGAAATTCAGAAATTTCAGAATTTGAAAGGGTTTGTCTGTTAAACATTGTTTTATTTTATATTTTTTATATTATTAGTTATACATATTAGATGTTTTTATCAGCATGTATGTTTCCTGTTCTGTTAATATGTGTAGAAGTGTCTTAAGCATTTAGGAATTTTAGGGATCACAATTTTTAAGGCCTTTGTTAAATATTTGCTCATAATGCTTTGACCTGTAAATCTCCCAGAAAGAGTAGGTCTGCTACTGTACAGACTGCTGTGACTTTTGCTTCTAAGTATGGATCACTCAGCAAGCTTTTATGAAGTACCTACTGTGTTTTGGAAATTATACTAGGTGCTGGGGTTATAAAGCTGACTGCTTATAAAGGGAGTTTACATTCTGTTGGGGAAACACTATTTCTGTTTCCTCTCTTCAGAGTCATCCCTCAGTCCTTTGTAGTCTGGCTACCAGTCTTGTTAGTTCACAGACACTCCTCTGTCCAAAGTATTATAATCTCTTAACTGCTAGATCTTGATGATCTTTTCTCAGGCATCAACTTTCTTAACCACTGATGCTTTTGGCATTGTTGACCACTCTTCTGGATATTCTATTTTTCTCTGGCTTATTGTGACCTTGTTCTCTCATACTTTCTTCCTGCTGTCACTCATGTCATGCTGCTTAACTTTGAGTGTACCCGAATGCTCTGTCCTGAACCATCTTCTCTATTCGAACTCCTATGGTGACCGTATCCCCTGTCATGGTTTTAATTATCTTTTTGAAGATGACTCACAGATCTATATTGCAGTTGCAGTTTCTCTCTTGAGTTCTAATTCTATGTTAGCATTCATCTACTGAATATTTAAAACTAGATGTCACAGAGATACTTCAGAACTCATCATGTCCAAAACTGAACTCATTATCTTTCCCTCACAATCCTCCCCTTCTACTGAACATCACTGTTTTTTGTCTAAAGGTATTATATTTCTCATCATCCAGTTTAGTAACCTCAGTGTTATTCTCAACTTGTCACTCTCCCCCACACAACATATCTATCTAATCTATTGCCAAATCCTGCCATTTTTAACCTCTACAACATCTTATAATCAACCTTTTCCCCCTCCCTGCTCAAATAACCACTACTTTAATTTATACCAGAGTTTCTTAACCTGAGACACATGGATCCCAAAAAGGTCTATAGTTGATTTCAGGAAGTCTGTGAATTTGAATGGAAAAAAAATTACATCTTTATTAAGTATGAGTTTTTCTTTATCATCATATATTTTATTTTATGCAGTCTATAAACATTATTTTGAGGAGTCCATAGATTTCACCAGATTGATGGAGGACTCTATAGGTTCACCAGGCTTCCAGAAGGATTCATGACAAAATAAAGGTTAATAACCCCTGGTTTAGACTTTCATCATCTCTCTTTTTTTTTTTTTTAGATTTTATTTATTGATTTTATATATATATATATATATTTTTTTTTTTAATTAAACAAATGCTTTATTAACTTCTGGTTTACATCATTCATTTCCACCAGATTATGAGTTACATTTTCCCCCCATTTTTCCCTACCCACCACCCCAGAACAGCAGTCCCACCAGATATCCCCTCATCCAATCTGCTCTCTCCCATATCTTCTCCCATACCCCCTTCGACTTTGCCATTAGGGAAAGGTGAATCTCTGAGCCCCACTGCCTGGACATCTTATGAAACATTTAATTTTAAAACTTCGATTTTCAGATCCATTCCCTTTCTCCCCTGTCACCCACTCCCTCTGAGAAGATAAGCAATTCAGTATGTGTTGTACATGTATAGCTATGCAAAACCTTACCATAGTAGATATATTGTAAAAGACTGCTTATATTTCACTCCCACCTGTCTCACCTCCCACCTGGTCCATTCCCTACTTTGATCCTGTCCCTCTTTGATAGTGGGTACTTCTAACCTCCCCTCTCCCCAGAATGCCCTCCCCTCCATCATCCCCCCTCTCATCCCCTTTCCCCTACTCAGGAGAGTGAGTGAGGGTAAGATATTCCATTTAGTATGTATGTGATTCTCTCATTGAGCCAACTTCAATGAGAATATGCTTTTGCCTTTTTGCCTTCCTGTTCTTCCCCTCCCCTGCAACTACTTCCCCTTGCCTCTTCTACATGAGATAGTTTGCCCTACCCTGTCTCTCTCCATCTCCTCTTGCCACTTCCCTCTCTCACCTCTTGACTTCACCCCTTAAGAATCATTCCTTCCTTGGGGTGGCTAGGTGGCGCAGCGAGCAGAGAGCCAGCCCCGGAGCCAGAAGGACCCGAGCTCGGATCTGGCCCCAGACACCCAACACACAAACAAAAACCCAGCCACATGAACCTAGGCAAGTCACCCAACCCCAATTGCCCTCCAAAAAAAAAAAAAAATAATAATCATCCCTTCCCATCAAATTCAACCTGTGCCCTCTATCCATGTATACCTGTGAACATATGCCATGTATCCTTCTTCAATTATTTTCATAATGAGAAAGGTTTCATCAAACACAGTTATTGTTTTTCCATGTAGGAATGTAAATAGTCCAACTTTGATAAATTCCTTTTGATTTCTTTTCCTTGATTACCTTCTCAAGCATCTCTTGCTTCTTGTATCTGAATGTCAAATTTTCTATTCAACTCTGGTTTTTTCATCAAGAATGCTTGAAAGTCCTCTATTCCACTGAGTGACCATATTTTCCCCTGAAACAAGATACTCAGTTTTGCTGGGTAGGTGACCCTTGGGTTCATTCCCGGCTCTTTTGCCCTCTGGAATATCATGTTCCATGCCCTTCTATCCCTCAATGTAGAAGCTGCCAGGTCCTGTGCCATTCTGATTGTGTTTCCACAATATTGAAATTGTTTCTCCCTGGCTGCTTGTAGTATTTTCTCCTTGATCTGGGGATTCTGGAACCTGGCTATAATATTCCTGGGAGTTTTCTTTTTGGGATCTTTTTCAGAGGTGATCTGTGGATTCTTTCAACCTCTATTTTGCCCTCTGCGTCTAAAACATCAGGGCAGTTTTCCTTGAGAATTTCTTGAAGGGTGATTTCTAGGTTCTTTCTTTGATCATGGCTTTCAGGTAGTCCAATAATTTTTAAATTGTCTCTCCTGGATCTATTTTCCAGGTCAGTGGTTTTTCCCATGAGATCTTTCACATTGCCTTCTATTCTTTCATTTGTTTGGATCTGTTTAATAGTATCTTGATTTCTCATAAAGTCACTAGCTTCCATTTGCTCCAGTCTAACTCTGAAGGAATGAATCTCCTCAGTGAGCTTTTGAGATTCTTTTTCCATCTGGCAAATTCGACTTTTTAAGGCATTCTTCTCCTCATTGCCTTTCTAAGCCTCTTTTGCCATTTGAGTTAGTCTGTTTTTTAAGGTGTTATTTTCCTCAGTCAGGGTGTTGACTGTCATTTCATACTTTCCTTGCATCTTTTTCATTTCTCTTCCCAAATTTCCCCCCACTTCTCTTATCTGCTTCTTAAGGTCCTCTATGGCCTGTAGCCAGCTTGTATTTTCATTTGGGGCTTTTGATGCAGGAGTTCTGACCTCACAGTCCTCCTCCATGCTTTGAGCCTCTTTGCCCCTAAAATGGGAGTCCAATGTTGAACTTTTCTGTTTATTTTGTTTCATTTGCCTAGGCATGTTGCCACTTAATTACTTGATTTTTGGGCTTGTTGCCACAGTAGGACTCTGCCACCAGACAGAGGAGCTTCCGCCCAAATGTGGGGTCTTCACAACTTCCGCCAGTTGGGTGGCCTCTGTAAAGTCTCCACCCACTCTGGCAAGTTGGATGCCCACCCCAAACTTCCCCCCCAGACCACAAACCAGATCCAGGTAGTTTAAAGCAAAAGCGATTAACCCCCAGACTGATTGCTGGATCTTCCTACAGTTCGCAGACCAGAAGCTAGAGCCACTACTGATGCTGCAATGGCTTCTGTGCAGCTGTTTCTTCAGCAGCTTTTTGCCCCCATGGGAGGAAGCCATGTGTTCCCCAAATACTGGTCCCAAAGTCCATAGGGCACTAACCTCTCACTTTGTCCTAGGCATATCTGTGCTGATAATTCTGGAATCGCCACAGTTGCTGGTGTTCTGGGGTTCCACTAGCCGGCTGAAGGCCTGGCCGCCCTGGGGCTAAAACCGTGGACCTGGGCTCGGCTCTGCGGGCTGCGCTGTAGGTTGCCAGTGTGCTGTGCTGCCTGCTCTCAGAGCGCTGCACTGGCCGCTCCCTGCAGGGCTGCTGGGCTGTCCTCAGCAGGAGGTTAGCTTCTCTGTGCCGTTCTGTGGGTGCTGTGGCTCCAGAAGTTGTTCGGAGCTACCTTTCACATTGTTTGAAATTTGTGTGGGGCAGAGAACATTGGAAATGCTGTTTCTACTCCGCCATCTTGGCTCCGCCCCCCGACTTTCATCATCCCTTGCTGGGATTGTTGCAGTGGCCTCAAATCTGTCTCCACTATTAAACTCTACACAGCTGCCAGAATGATTTTTTTTAATTAAACACAGATCTGATCATGTTCCTCCCCAACTCCAGTGACTCTCTATTTCCTGCAGGAAAAAACATAAACTCTTCTGTTTGTTTTTAAAGCCCTTTACAACTTGTCACCAAGCTTTCTTTAAAAAATAAACAAAAAACCAAACTTTTTCATTTTAATGGTTCTTTTTTTTTTTAACATTGGTTTTCTTTTGTAAAAAAGTTTTATTGATGTATTTTGTCTTTACATTGCAAGCATTTAGATTACCTCTGCTCTGTGAGAGGTCTCCTGTAACATAGTAAAATAAGTAAACTAACAATACAAAGACCTTATCTGAAATTGCATGCAGCATTTTGTATCTGTAGTACCCACCACCTCTATTGAAAATGAATATGTATGTATATACATGAATCTACTTTCCCACCCACCCCACCCCACTGGAAAAAAAATTCCTTGCAACAAATGTGCATAATGAAGCAAAATATTCCCTCAGTGGCTGTATAAAAAAACATTTATGGTTCATTCTTCATGCTGCTTCCATCACCTCTCTGTCATGGATAACATGTTTCATTATTAGTCTTCTGGAATGATGAACAAGTCTTTGTATTCAGCATAGCTCTTACAACTTTGAAAGTTTTTTGTTTTTACATTCTTGTTATTGAATTATCATTAATAATATTAATAATTAATTATCATTAATTAATTATTATTAATTATTCTCCCCCTTCATATTTCATTCTTCAGAACTTTGTAAGTCTTCAGAATGGTTCATTTTTATAAAATTGATATTATAGTATAAATTGATATTCTGGTTTTGCATAGCTCATTATCATTTCATATAAGACTTTACATGTCTTTGAAATCTTCTATTTTCTCATTTTTTACAGTACAGTAGAATTCCATCACATTAATACACCACAACTTATTCAGCCATTCCTTGATTGATGGGCATTCCCTTAGTCTCCAGTTCTTTTTTTTTTTTTGCCAGCACAAAAAGAGTTGTTATAAATATGTTTTCATATAGGCCTTTTCCATTTTTCTTGATTCCTTTTGAGTATGGGTTTAGCAGTGGTGGAGTTGGTTCAAATAGCAAAGATCTGTGGATAGCAGAAGAGTTTATGACCAAATTAAGAATAGAAAGGGTTTGCAGAAGATAAAATGAAAGATTTTGATTACATAAAATTAAAAGGTTTTACCACAAATCCAAGGGAAGAAACTAGGGGAAAAATTGTAGCAGCAAATTTCTCTGACAAGGCTCTCACTTCCAATATATATTTAAAACTCATTCAAATAAATAAAAAGAGCCATTTCCCAGTTGGTAAATGGTCTAAAGATATGGACAGGCAGTTCTCAAGGGAAAAAACCAAGGTATTTATAGCCATATGAAAAGTTTTCCAAATCACTACTAATAGAAATACAAATTAAAGCAGCTCTTGAGATTTTATCCTCACATCCAGTAGAAGTGCAAAGATGACAAAAAAAGGAAAATTATAAATGTGGAAAACAGGCACACTGATACACTGTTGGCTTCCCTGTGAATGAGTATTACCATTCTGGAAAACAACCTTTAATTATACATAAAAAGTTAATAATGAAAGCCCTTTAACTTATTTTCTATCCTCACTATGCATTAAACTTTGTCCTTTGCTCTATACTGGCCTTCTCCATGCAGAGGTAGCTGGTGATACAGTGAATAGAGATCTGGGCCTGGAGTCAGGAAAGTTGAGTTGAATTCACATCTCAACTCAACACTTATTAACTATGTGACACTGGGAAAGGCATTTAACCTCTATTTGTCCCAGTTTTCTCAACTTTAAAATGGAGATATTATAATAGTACTTTCTTTGTGGGTTTTTCATAAGGATTAAATGCAATTGTGTGTGTGTGTGTGTGTGTGTGTGTGTGTGTTTTAAAGGGTTAGCACAATTCCTTACATGTAGTAGACTGGGGGGAAGTGGGGCATGGGGCAGGGTTATTCTCTTTCCCTTCCCCATCTATGTTCATCAGGTGGTACTTCATTGCCTTTCCTGGTGCCTATGTACTGGCTATCCATCATGCCTAGTTCTACTGTTGCTATGTTGTTTCTTGATACTTATTTCAAATCTTGTTATCTTTATCATTCATTTGGTTGTTGCTTTTCCTCTAATATATTCTTACTATGTCTTGATTTTGATATCAGTGATTAAGTTTTTGAAATTATTTTGTTTTGTAGCCATGCAGGATATACTTACTGTGGGTCTTGTGCTGCTCATGCTTACAAACAAGTGGATCCATCTGTTACGTAAGTAATACAATCAGGTGTTTTCTTTTTCTTTTTTAATTGGGAGAAGTTTGGGAAATGAGAAATAATTGCTTTGTCACAGAAAGCAAATTGCTTTTAGTTTTTGATGATTTGATTTTCTTTTCCAGAATTCCTTATACTTCCCTTTTATTTCATTTACAATTTTAAATAAATTCTTAAATATATGTCACAGGGTTGCCAAGGAATTAAGACATTTTATCTTAATGTTTTTCTGATAAACTTAGAAATAGAAAAGCAATATGTTGAGTGCTGGTGATACAAAGGCAAAAATTAAACAGGTTGCCTTCAAGAGTCTCATGTGCTATTGGGAGGATACAACATGTATGCAATTGCATATTGTTGTTCTAATCCTTGAGTAATTTAAGGATTACATGAGCTCTTAACAGGTGGACTGATGAGTAAAGGCTTCACAGAGGAGGCACCTGAACTGAACTTTGAAGGAATCCAAGTATTCTAAGAAGAGGAGGGACTGGGGTGGGGTGGATGGGTTATGATGGATGGGAATCCCATTATACATGAGAATTTATAGAGCAGCTAGGTAGTATAGTGGATAGAGGGCTGGGCCTGTTGTCGGGAAGACCTGAGTTAAGATATGGCCTCAGATGTTTATTGTGTGACCTTAAGCAAATCATTTACAATCTGTCTACTAAAGTTTCCTTATTTGTAAAAATGGATTTTATAATACTATCTATGTCTCAGATTTGTTGTGAGGATCAAATGTGGTAATATTTGTAAAGTCCTTTGCGAACCTTAAAGCACTGTATAAATGCAATTGTTGTTGGGGTATTATTGATTAATAGGATGTAGTGGATAGGGATCAGTAATACCTGGTGTTCAAATTATGCTTTTGATATGTATTGTATATAATTAATATATTGATTAGAACATTGTTTCCCAACCTTTTACATTATATAACACACATATTAGTGTCTGAATTTTAGCATGCCATATCATGACCTCTTGGGAGTGTAGAGAGATCTTCTTTAACAGCATTTGATGTAGGGATAGGGGTGGGGAGAACATTAATTAGCAGTGAAAGAGGAAGTAAGCCTTAACTAAGATAACAAAGAGAGAAAAATAAGTAAAGAAAACCATACAGAAAAAAGAAAGAGGCAAAAGAAATCAAAGAGAATCCAAAAGAGTAGGCAGAGAAGGCAGAAAAAAGTGAGAGAACATGTCCTTAATAATTTTAAAAAAAGGATTGCATATTCATTGTCTTTTCGAAATGAAGTGTTGGTAGGAGCAGTGATATATGAGAAGAAAAAGTAAAGGAGAAACTGAAGAGGTGGGAAATAAGATGGTTGCAGAGATGAGGCAGATTAAGATGCTTTTATTTTTAGGTAAGGCATAGCCCTGCTTTTCTGATGTCATGTTCATCTAGATTATAAACCTTTTGGGAATAAACTACATCCTAATTATCTTTGTGTTCTCTATTGTTTACCTAGTTTGCAAATATTAAGGTGCTCAGTGAATATTTATTGAATTGAATGTTATCCAACCCTGAGTGACTTAGTTTACTATTTTATGCTATCAGACCTCCACGTCTTCAGGGTATGTGATAATGGATAACTCTTAGGAAGCAATATTGGAAATAAAAAATTGAAGAAGAGGATGAAAGTAAAGATAATGGTGAAAACTTAAGATGCAAAGAAAACTTGGAGATGAAGTTTATAAATGTAAGCATTTATGGAAAAGAGGTGAAAAGAGGTGAAAAGAACAAAGATGTTAAATAGCATCAGTTGTGTAAAGTACAAATGCTAGAAGAAGGGAAGAGATGATTCAGTAAATACAAGGTATATTAGAAATACTGTAACACTTCCAAGATGGCGGAAAGGAAGCAGTAACCTCGCTGAGCTCCTCGGTCACTAAGGCTCAAAGGGTGAATCTGAGTGGAATCCGGAGTGACGGAGCCCACTGGAAGACGAAGTGTGGCAGAATCCAGCCCAGGAGGTTGCCCAGTGTGTCCAGACTGGTCGAGCGCAGAGCGCTTGGTGTCTGCACAGCCCAGACCTAAGAGCAGACAAGCAGACTACACCAGAGAGTGCAAAAGCCCCAGCCTGCAGACTTACCGAGGACGAATCACAGTCATCTATCGGACAGATAGGATCATTGGAGCCAGGTAGGAGAGTTGGGCCCTCAGTGGAAAGAGCGGTTTCTCTGGCTGCATTCAGCCCCCAGCCTGGAAGTTTAGAAACTGCCTGCCTGTATAATACAGGGGCTGGAATGGCAAAGTAAATTCTAGCTGCTCTGATCCTCCCATCCCTCCTTCATGAAGCAGAAAACCCAAAGATAAGTCTCCCACCCAGATTGAAATCCCAAGGTAATGGAAATAGCCCCAGGATTGAGAGTCCCCAAGATGAGGTGTAACTGAGATAGCCAGGAGTCTGAAGAGAAGAGAGGGTGGGGTCCCAACAAGCCCCACCTCTCCTCACCAACAAAAGCCTACTTATAGTCCAGGGGTATAGAGGCAGAAATCTGAAGTGGTCAGAAGCACCCACACCTACACATCTACATCCCTCATTGACTTCCCTGACTTAGCCATAAACTAGCCACCCAGAGGTATTCAAAGTCAAGGATCAGGCCCTAAACTCATAGCCTGAGAAACTAAGAAACAGGAAGTCAAAATGGGAAAAAAAGAAGCCGAGGAGAAGGGGAAGGCAAAAAAGTCTATTCGAGCATACTATGCAGGGCAAGAACAACAAAATACACAGGACGATATAGACTCTCTACCCACACCTGAGACCACAGAAGGAAACATGATCTGTTCTCAAGCCCAAATAGCATTCCTGGAGGAGCTTAAGAAAAATTTTAAAAACCAAATCAGGGAGGCAGTGACCAACTTGGAAAAACGTCTCAGTGAAGTAATTGGAGAAAATACCTCCCTAAAAAAGGAACTTCAAAAAATAACTGAAGACTGAAATTCGATAAAAATTAGAAACAATCAAATTGAAGCTCAGAACTCTATGATGCAGCAAGAGTCAATCAAACAAAACAAGACTATCGAAAAATTGCAAGAAAATGTAAAATATCTCACTTGAAAAATAACTGACCTAGAGAACAGATCCAGGAGAGACAACCTAAGAATTATTGGTCTACCAGAAAGCCATGATGAAAAAAGCAGCCTAGACAACATCCTCCAAGAGATTGTCAAAGAAAACTGTCCTGAGGTCCTGGAATCAGAAGATAAAATAACTATCGACAGAATTCACCGGACTCCTCCTGAGAGAGATCCCAAACTGAAAACTCCAAGAAATATAGTAGCCAAATCCCAGAATTACAAGATTAAAGAAAAAATTCTACAAGCAGCCAAAAAGAAACAATTCAAATATCGAGGAACTACAGTTAGGATCAAACAGGACCTAGCAGCTTCTACATTAAAAGAAAGGAGGGACTGGAATTTGATATTTCGTAGGGCAAGAGAGCTAGGACTACAACCAAGGATTAACTACCCGGCAAAACTGAGCATAATCTTCCAGGCAAGGAGATGGCTATTTAATGAAATAAGGGACTTCCAGATGTTCCTGATGAAAAAGCCAGAGCTCAATGGAAAATTTGATCTCCAATTACAAGACTCAAGAAAGACATAAAAAGGTAAACAAGAGAAACACAGACTCACACATGCATAAGTGCACATACCCACACCCACAAACACATGCTCATTACTTGGGATGCAACAAGAGCAAAATATTCACATCCCTATATGTGGAGCTGATAACTGTCAATATTCAAAATCTTTATGATTATCATGACCTTCAAAAGGGTTATACTTAGATAGAGGGTGTGGGTATGAATGCACTAACCTGATGTCTAAAAAAAAAACAAAACAAAACTATTAAGGGGATCAAAGAGACTGTAATGGGAAAAAGGAAAGGATTAGATAGGAAAAGGTAAAATATGCCATCTGAAGGGACATTAAAACACACTATAGAAGAGGGGAAAGAAAGAGGGAGAGGAACATCAAACACTATTCTCACTGGTTCTGGTTCAAAGAGGGATCAATTTAAATCAGTGAAGTTTAAGATTTTAATGTGAATAGACACATAAATTCATTAAATAGAGGAAAAGGAGGGAGGGAGAGGAGCAATGTTTGAAATTTACTCTCATTGGTTTGGAATCAAACGGGGAGTAATTTACTCTGATAAGTATAAAAACTTATTTCGTCCTGTAGAAAGTCGAAGGGTAAGGGGGGGTGAAAAAGAGGAGACTAAAGGGGGGATTAGAAGGGAGGGAAACAATAATAAGGGGAGAGGGTAGGTTAAAAAGAGGGATCACTGGGTGGGAACACTGAGGGAGGGGGTGGTCAAAAGGGAAAACTTCAAGGAGGGGAAGGGAGAAGGAAGAAAAAAAAACATAAACAGGGGAGGGAATAGGATGGAGGGGAAGAGACAGATAGTCATTATTACTGTGAATGTGAATGGGATGAACTCTCCCATAAAACAGAGTCGGATAGCAGAATGGATTAAAAACCATAATCCTACAATATGTTGTCTACAAGAAACACATTTGAAACAAAGGGATACCCACAGGGTAAGGGCAAAAGGTTGGAGTAAAATTTATTATGCCTCAGCTAAAGTAAAAAAAGCAGGGGTAGCAATACTTATCTCAGATAAAGCAAAAGCAAAAATAGATCTAATTAAAAGAGATAAGGAAGGAAACTATATCCTACTAAAAGGCACCATCGAGAATGAAGCAATATCACTACTTAATATATATACACCAAGTGGTATAGCATCTAAATTCCTAGAGGAGAAGTTAAAGGAATTAGAGGAAGAAATAGATAGCAAAACTATACTAGTGGGGGACCTTAATCTTCCCCTCTCTGAACTTGATAAATCTAACCTCAAAATAAACAAGAAAGAAGTTAAGGAGGTGAGTAGAATCTTAGACTAGATATGATGGATCTCTGGAGAAAACTGAATGGGGATAAAAAGGAATTTACTTTCTTCTCAGCAGTGCATGGTACATACTCAAAAATAGACCATGTACTAGGGCATAAAAACCTCACAATCCAGTGCAGAAAGGCAGAAATATTAAGCGCATCATTCTCAGATCATGATGCAATAAAAATTATATGCAGTAAAGGGCCATGGAAAGATAGACTAAAAAATAATTGGAAATTAAACAATTTAATCCTAAAAAATTGGTGGGTCAAACAAGAAATTATAGAAACAATCAATAATTTCATTCAAGAGAATGATAATAATGAAACAACATACCAAAATTTGTGGGATGCACTAAAGGCAGTTCTCAGGGGAAGTTTTATATCCCTAAGTGCATACTTAATTAAAGCAGAAAGAAGGGAGGTCAATGAATTGGACATGCAGTTGAAAAAGCTAGAAAAAGAACAAATTGAAAACCCCCAATTTAGTACTAAATTAGAAATATTGAAAACCAAAGGTGAGATTAATAAAATTGAAATTAAGAAAACCATTGAATTAATAAATAAAACTAAGAGCTGGTTTTATGAAAAAATCAACAAAATTGATAGACCCTTAGTCAATATGATTAAAAAAAAGAAAGAAGAAAACCAAATTATGAGTATCAAAAATAAAAAGGGTGAATCTACCTCCACTGAAGAGGAAATCAAAAAAATAATGAGGAATTATTTTTCCCAATTGTATGCACATAAATATGACAATGTTAGTGAAATGGATGAATATTTACAAAATCACAAGTTGCCCAAATTAACTGAAGAGGAAGTGAATTACCTAAATAACCCCATCTCAGAAAAAGAAATCAAAGAAGCCATCAAAGAACTCCCTAGAAAAAAATCTCCAGGGCCAGATGGGTTTACTAGTGAATTCTATCAAACATTTAAAGAACAATTGATTCCAATACTCTACAAACTATTTGGGAAAATTAGTGAAGAAGGAGTCCTACCAAACTCTTTCTATAACACAAATATGGTACTGATTCCTAAATCAGGAAGAGATAAAACAGAGAAAGAAAATTACAGACCAATTTTCTTCATGAATTTAGATGCAAAAATTCAAAATAAAATATTAGCCAAAAGACTCCAACAACTTATCACAAAAATAATACACTCTGATCAGGTAGCATTCAATCCAGGAATGCAAGGATGGTTTAATATTAGGAAAACCATCAATATAATTGAGCACATCAACAATAAAACTAGCAGAAACCACATGATCATCTCAATAGATGCAGAAAAGGCTTTTGACAAAGTACAACATCCATTCCTATTAAAAACACTAGAAAGTATAGGAATAAATGGAGCCTTCCTCAAGATAGTTAGTTGTTAGCATCTATTTAAAACCATCAGCAAGTATCATATGCAATGGGGATAAACTAGAAGCCTTTCCAATAAGATCAGGAGTGAAACAAGGGTGTCCACTATTACCCCTCTTATTCAATCTGGTACTAGAAACACTAGCAGTAGCAATTAGAGAAGAAAAAGAAATCAAAGGAATCAAATTAGGTAAAGAAGTGACCAAGCTATCACTCTTTGCAGATGATATGATGATATACTTAGAGAATCCTAGAGAATCAAGTAAAAAAACTACTAGAGACAATAAATAAATTTGGCAAAGTTGCAGGATATAAAATAAACCCACATAAATCCTCGGCATTCCTGTACATCTCTAATGAAACTCAACAGCAAGAGATAGAAAGAGAAATCCCATTTAAAGTCACTGTAGACATTATAAAATATTTGGGAATCTACTTGCCAAAACAAACCCAGAATCCATATGAGCACAACTACAAAACACTTCTCACACAAATAAAAGCAGATGTAAATAGTTGGAAAAATATCAATTGCTAATGGCTGGGTCGAGCTAATATAATAAAAATGACAATTTTACCCAAACTAAACTATATATTTAGTGCCATACCAATGAATTTACCAAAAAACTGCTTTGTAGAGTTAGACAAAATAAAAACAAAATTTATTTGGAAAAACAAACGGTCTAGAATATCAAGGGAATTAATGAAAAGAAATGCTAGGGAAGGTGGACTAGCTATGCCAGATCTTAATCTGTACTATACAGCAGCAGTCATCAAAACTGCCTGGTACTGGCAGAGGTGTAGAGTAGTGGATCAATGGAATAGATTAGGTGCAGGAGACCCAGCAGTTAATGAATATAGCAATCTATTGTTTGATAAACCCAAAGACCCCAGTTTTTGGGATAAGAATGCACTATTTGACAAAAACTGCTGGGAAAATTGGAATACAGTATGGCAGAAACTGGGCATAGACCATTATCAAACACCATATACCAAAATTAAGTCCAAATGGGTGCATGATCTAGGTGTAAAGGATGGTACTGTAAGCAATTTGGGAAAGCAAGGAATAGATTACCTGACAGATCTGTGGAGAGGCGAAGACTTTAGGATCAATCAAGAATTAGAGAGCATTATAAAATGCAAAATGGATAATTTTGATTACATTAAATTGAAAAGCTTCTGTACAAACAAAGCCAATGTAACCAAGATCAAGAGGGAGGTGGGAAATTGGGAAAGAATTTTTACAACTTGTGTCTCTGATAAAGGACTCATCTCTAAAATTTATAGAGAATTGAGCCAAATCTATATGAATACAAGTCATTCCCCAATTGATAAGTGGTCAAAGGATATGAACAGGAAATTTTCAGAGAAAGAAATTAAAGATATCTATAAGCATATGAAGAAATGCTCTAAATCACTGTTAATTAGAGAAATGCAAATCAAAACAACTCTGAGATACCACATCCCTCCAGTCAGATTGGCTAAGATGACAAAACAAGAAAGTGACAAATGCTGGAGAGGATGTGGACAAATTGGAACACTAATACATTGTTGGTGGAGTTGTGAACTTATCCAACCATTCTGGAGAGCAATCTGGAATTATGCCTAAAGGATTATAAATAATTTCATACCCTTTGACCCAGCCATACCCCTTCTAGGGTTATATCCCAAAGAGATCATAGAAGTGGGAGGAAGACCCATATGTACAAAAATATTTTTAGCAGCCCTTTTTGTGGTTGCAAAGAATTGAAACTGGGGCGGAGCTAAGATGGCGGAGTAGAAATAGCTCGTCCAAGCCTCTCTGCCCCCAGATTCCCCACAAACTATGTAAAAAAGGACTCTGAACAACTTCTGGAGCCCCAGCACCCACAGAACGACACAGAGAAGCTAACCTCCCGCTGAGGACAGCCCAGCAGCCCTGCAGGAAGGACTAGCGCAGCGGTCTGGGAGCCGGCAACGCGCAGAGCACAGGTCCACGTGAGCCGAGGTTTTAGCCCCAGGGCGGTAGGGCCAGCAGCCAGCTGGAGGAACCCCAGAACACCAGGAGCTGTGGCAACTCCAGAATTATCACCATAGACATGCCTAGGACAAAGTAAGAGGTTAGTGTCCTATGGACTTTGGGACCTGTATTTGGGGAATGCGTCAGCTCCCTTCCCTGGGAGCTAGAAGCCGCTGAGGAGACAAGCCATTTTGTAGTTTTCATAGGCATTTCCGGTTCCCAGCCTACAAATCATGGGGAGATCCAGCGATCAGTCTTGGGGGGTAATCGCTCTTGATTTAACCTCCCTGGATCTGGATTGTGATCTAGGGTGGAAGTTGTGGGTGGGTTTACAGCTTACCAGAAACGGAAGTTGCCCCCCACACGTTCGGGACGAAAATTCCTCTAGATGGCCTTAAAGCCATAGTGTGGCAACAAGCCCAAAAGTCAAGCAATTAAGTGGCAACATGCCAAGGCAAAGGAAACAGAAAAATGCAACCCTAGACTCCTGTTTTGGGGGCATAGAGCGGGAAAAGGACTGTGAGGTCAAAAGTCCTGCTCCAAAAGCCCCAGGGGAAAACATGAGCGGGTTGCAGGCCATAGAGGACCTTAAGAAGGACTTTAAAAATCAAATAAGAGAAGTGGAGGAAAAATTAGAAAGAGAAATGAGAAGGATGCAGGAAAAGTATGAAATGAGGGTCAACAGCCTGACTGAGGAAAACAACACCTTAAAAAATAGACTAGCTCAAATGGCAAAGGAGGCCCAAAAGGGCAATGAGGAGAAGAATGCCTTAAAAAGTGGAATTTGCCAGATGGAAAAAGAATCTCAAAAGTTCACTGAGGAGATTCATTCCTTCAGAGTTGGACTGGAGCAAATGGAAGCCAGTGACTTTATGAGAAATCAAGATGCTGTTAAGCAGATCCAAACAAATGAAAGATTAGAAGGCAATGTGAAATATCTCATGGGAAAAACCACTGACCTGGAAAATAGATCCAGGAGAGACAATTTAAAAATTATTGGACTCTAATGAAACGTAGGAAAGAACCTAGAAATCACCCTTCAGAATTCTCAAGGAAAACTGCCCTGATGTTTTAGATCCAGAGGGCAAAATAGAGGTTGAAGATAAGACTCCTGAAAAAGATCCCAAAAAGAAAACTCCCAGAAATATAGCCAGGTTCCAGAATCCCCAGATCAAGGAGAAAATACTACAAGCAGCCAGGAAGAAACAATTTCTATTGTGGAAACCAATCAGAATAGCCAGTGGTAGCTTCTACACTGAGGGATCAAAGGGCATGGAATATGATATTCCATCAAAAGAACTGGGAATGAACCCAAGGGTCACCTACCCAGCAAAACTGAGTATTTTGTTTCAGGGGAAAATATGGTCATTCAGTGGAATAGAGGACTTTCAAGCATTCTTGAGGAAAAAACCAGAGTTGAATAGAAAATTTGACATCCAGACACAAGAAGCAAGAGATGCCTGAGAAGGTAATCAGGGAAAAGAAATCAAAAGGAACTTATCAAAGTTGAACTATTTACATTCCTATATGGAAAAGCAATAACTGTGACTGATGATATCTTTCTCACTATGAAAATAATGGAAGAAGGGGGTGTGGTCATATGAATACATATGTGAATGTGTGTGTATATGGTTACAGTTATATATGGATAGAGAGGCATAGGTTGATTTGTTGGGAAGGGAAGATACTCAAGGGATGAAATTATGAGGTGAGAAGGTGGCAAGAGGAGATGGGGAGAGACATGGTAGGGTAAACTATCTCATGTAAAAACAAGGGGAAGTGGTTGCAAAGGAGGGGGAGAATAGGAAGGCTAAAAAGGCAAAACCACATTCACATTGAATTTGGTTCAGGGAGAAAATGACATACATACTAAATGGGATATCTCAACCTGCAGCAGGATAGGGGGAAGGGGGATGAGAGGAGGGATGATGGAAGGGAGGCCATCCTTGGGGTGAGGGGAGGTTGGAAGTACCCACTATAGAAGAGGGACAGGATCATGTAGGGAATGGACCAGGTGGGGGGTGGGATGAGTGGGAGGGAATTATTAGCAGCCTTGTACAATATATCTACTATGATAATGTTTTGCTAGCTAGACATGTACAACATATACTAATTACTTATCCAAGAAGGAATGGACAAGGGAGGGAAATGGATCTAGAAATTGAGGTAGTAACATTAAATGTTTCAAATATATATATATATATATATATATATATATATATATATATATATATATATATATATATATAAATGCTATTATTAATACTCTTTTGCCTATAATTGGGAGATAAGATGTGCAGGCATTGGGACACAAAGATTCATCTTCCTCTAATGGAAAAGTCGATGGGGGTATGGGAGAAGGTATGGGAGAGAGCAGATTGGAGGAAGCGATATCTTGTTGGATTACTATTCTGGGAGGTTGGGTAGGGGAATAATGGGGGGAAAATGATTGTAACTCAATATCTGGCGGAAATGAATGATGTAGAACAGAAGTTAATAAAGTATTTGTTTAAAAAAAAAGAATTGGAAACTGAAGGGGTGCCCATCAGTTGGGGAATGGCTACACAAGTTGTGGTATATGAATGTAATGGAATATTAGTGTTCTATAAGAAATGAAGAGGTGATGGATTTCATAATTAACTGGAGAGACTTATACAAATTGATGCTGAGCGAGAAGAGTAGAATCAGAAGAAATCTGTATACAATCAGAGACATACCATATCTGTGATGACCAGCTATGACAGACTGGACTCTTTTCAGCAATGCAGTGATATAAATTAATCCCGAAAGACTCAAGAAAGTGAGAAATGCACCATCCGGAGATATAATTAGAAAGAACTGAGCCTGAATCCTGATGGAAGCAAACTAAATGATCTTGTTCTTTTCATTGTTTAGTTTTAATCCTTCCTTACCGTCTTTCATCCCACCTCGTACAATACGCCTTTGTAATTGGAATAATGTCTAACATGAATGCATTTGCAGATCATATACTGGACTATATGCTGTCATGTGGGGAGGGGGGAGGGAAGTAAAGGAAATTTGAAAATCAAGGAACTATGGAATTGAATCTTGTTAACTGAAACTAAACTAATTAATTTTACATAAAAAGAAATATTGTATCTAGTAGCAAAAGACCATGTTATAAGAAAGTAAGTACATTGAGAATTCTGAAAATTTTAAAGTGTACATGTGTACAAAAATACACATGTATAAAATGACAAGGAACCTCATTCCATTGTCATCTCATGTTATTAAGATAATTTGAGGTTATTGAAGGTTGTGTTATTGGAAAACAGTGGTCCTCCTAAAATAGAAAAGCCTCACATGTAACCCCAGCTTAACTAAATTGGGAAGGATTCATGACTAGCAGGTTGGTTGGTAAGTGCTGATTTTATTTTTAATCCATAACTCTTGACTGATGTCTTAAGACTTAAGATGTTTTGCCATCTATACATGCCAATACATTAGTATTTGCCTGTTTATTGGGTTTGATCTTGATGGAAAATCTTACATAGGACTTGAACCAACACAATTGACCTTTATTTTTGTGATAGCAAATTGTCTTTTATTTGTCGCCTTGAAGGATCGTAATTTTATGAGCACATAAGTTATTGATCTTGATTTAACCTAGGAGGGAAATTCCAAGCACACACACACACACACACACACACACACACACACACACACACACACATTTGTGCGTATGTTTTTCCCTTCGTGTGTGTCTGTGTGTATATTTTTCCCTTTGAGAAAAAAAAATGAGTTTTGATTAAAAATTTGTTTTATAGTGACTCACATGATTATTTGTGTTAGCATGGAAAGTTGACTTGTTTGTAGGTTGGTAAGCTCTGTTGTTACTTCAGATCATTTATTAGATAAAAAGTTCCCCTTTTCAAGTAGATAGGTAGATGATATTAGTATATATCAGTAAATATCAGTATTAATATAGATCCATTCCTTTTGGAAAAGCATTTAGAGAAATAAGGATTCTATTTTATTCTTTAGTTACCATTTGTTCAGCTTTTCCCACAAGACTTAAACATCACCAGCAGTTGTGGCAGTTTTCAGAATTATCAACCCATAGATGCTAAGGAAAAAGTGAGAGGTCCATGTAGTGTGGACTTTGTGAACCAGGAGTTCAGGAGTGGGGTCAGGACTTTACCCCCTGGAGGGAGAAGCACCTGAGGTGTTGTGGCTGTGCAGCTCCTGCCACATGGCTGCTTCAGAGCTCCTGGTCTGCAGATTGTAGGGGACCCAAGAGACCAATCTGAGGGTTAATTGCTTTTGCTTTAACCTGCTTGAACCTGGATTGCTGTCTAGGGTGGAAGTCCTGGGCTGCATGATCAGTTTGCCAGAGCATGTAGAGGGTCAGGGAGGTACCCAACTAATAACTCCAGCAGCTGAGAAAACCCAAGCCATTGGGACATTGCTACCTCTCTGGTAGCAGAGTTCTATTGTGGCAAAAAGCTCAAAAGTCAAGCAATTGAGTGTCAACATGAGCAAGGGAAGTGAGGCAAGTAGAGCTGTCTGATTGTGGACTCCTTTTTTGGGGAAAAAAGGGATCAAAGCATGGAACAGGAAGAAGACAGTAAAGTCAGAACTCCTAGACCAAAAGCTAAAAAGAAAAATGAGTTGGTTATCTGCCATAGAGGAACTTAAGAAGGATTTTGAAAACCAAATAAGAGAAGTGGAGGAAATATTGGGGAGAGAAATGAGAATGATGCAAGAAAATTATAAAATGAGAGTCAACAGCCTGACTGAAGAAAATAACACCGTAAAAAATGGACTAACTCAAATGGCAAAAGAGTCTCAAAAAGCCATTGAGGAGAAGAGTGCCTTAAAAAGCTGGATTTGCCAGATGGAAAAAGAATCTCAAAAGCTCACTGAAGAGAATCATTGCTTTAGAATGAGATTGGAACAAATGGAAGTTAGTGACTTTATGAGAAATCAAGATAATATTAAACAGATCCAGACAAATAAAAAAAATAGAAGGCAATGTGAAATATCTCAATGGAAAAACCACTGACCTGGAAAATAGATCCATGAGAGATTATTTAAAAATTTTTGGACTACCTGAAAGCCATGATCAAAAAAAGAACCTAGAAATCATTCTTCAAGAAATTCTCAATGAAAACTGCCCTGATGTTTTAGAACCAGAGGGCAAAATCCACTGATCACCTCCTGAGAAAGATCCCCAAAAGAAAAATCCTAGGAATATTATAGCCAGGTTCTGGAATTCCCAGATAGATCAAGGTGAGAATATTACAAGCAGCCTGGAAGAAACAATGTGAATATTGTGGAAACACAGTCAGCATAACACATGATCTGGCAGCTTCTACACTGAGGACTTGAAAGGACTTGGAATATGATATTCCAGAGGTCAAAAGAGCTAGATTTAAAACCAAGAATCACCTACCCAGCAAAACTGTGTATCATGTTTCAGGGGAAAATATAGTCATTCAGTGGAATAGAGGACTTTCAAGCATTCTTGATGAAAAAACCAGAGTTGAATAGAAAATTTGACATTCAGATTCAAGAAGAAAGAAAATCATGAGAAGGTAAACAGGGAAAAGAAATCATAAGAAACTTATCAAAGTTGAACTGTTTACATTGTTACATGGAAAAACAATAATTGTAACTGATGAAACTTTTCTCATTATGATAGTAGTTGAAGGGAATAGAAATGTATGTGTTTGTATATTCATATGTCTGTGTGTGTGCATATACATACATATATGTCTATATAGGAGGGTATATGGGCGTATTGAATACATATGTAAATGTATATATGTGTACAAGCATACAGAGATAGAGGGCGGCACAGGACCAATTTAATAGGAAGGGATGATACTTAAAAGGTGAAATTAAGAGGTAAGAGAGGAATATGATGAGACAAGATGGGGAGAGACAGAATGGGATAAACTATCTCATATAGAAGAGGCAAGGAAAAATTGTTACAATGGAGGGGAAGAACAGGAAGGCAAAAGGGAATGGGTCAACCTTATTCTCGTTAAATTTGGCTGAGGCAGGGAATGATATACACACTAAATAGGGTATCTCACCCTACAGGAGAGTAGGGAGAAAAGGGACGAGAGAGTGGGAATGATGGAAGGGAGGGCAGGCTGTGGGGGAGGGAAGTTGGAAGCACCCACTTTTGAAAAGGGACAGGATCAAAGTAGAGAATAGGAAAAGTGGGAAGTGGGATAGGAGGGAGGGAAATATAGTCAGGTTTTCACAACATATCCACTATGTAAATGTTTTGCATAGCTGCCCATGTACAATCTATACTGAATTGCTTATCTTCCCAGTAAGGTGGGTAATAAGGGTAGAAGGGAATGAATCTGGAATTCAAAATGTTTAAAACATATATGTATATGTATATAATATTATTAATATTATTTTGTATGTAACTGAGAAATAAGACATACAGGCCCTGAGGCATAGAGATCAACTGCCCTAATGTAATGTTGGAGGAAGTATAGGAGAAGATATGGGAGAGAGCAGATTGGAGGAGGGGATATATAGTGGGATCACTGTTTTGAGGTGGTGCGTAAGGGGAAAAATGGGGAGAAAATTTGTAACTTAAAATCTTGTGGAAAGGCATGATGTTAACTATAAGTTAATAATGTATATATTTAAAAAAAAAAACACTGACCTGGAAAATAGATCCAGGAGAGATTATTTAAAAATTATTGTACTACCTGAAAGCCATGATCAAAAAAAGAACCTAGAAATCATCCTTCAAGAAATTCTCAAGGAAAATTGTCCTGATGTTTTAGAACCAGAGGGCAAAATAGAGGTTGAAAGAATCCACCCATCACCTCCTGAAAAAGATCCCAAAAGAAAACTCTTAGGAAGGTTATAGCTAGCTTCTGTAGTTTCCAGATCAAGGAGAAAAGGAATCAGGAAGAAACAAGTTAAATATTGTAGAAACACAGTTATGTGCTACCTATAAACTTCCCAGTAAGGGTCGGTAACGAGGGAGGTAGGGACAGAATCTGGAATTCAAAAGTTTAAAATCAAATGTTTGAAAAAATTATTATTATTATTATTACTAATATACATATAACTGGGAAATAAAATATACAGGTACTGGAGCATAGAGATTCACCATGCCCTGTTGGAAAGTTGGAGGGGGAATGGGGGAAGATACAGGATAGAACAGATTGGGGGAGGGTTTATTCAGTGGGATCACTGTTTTGGGGTGGTAGATAGGGGAAAGTGGGGAGAAAATTTGTAACTCAAAATCTTATGGAAATGAATGATTGTAAACTAAAAAATAAAAAAAAAAGGAAAGCTTAAGTAACCAATTTCCACTCATTTGAATAAAAAAAATAGCAAAAAATTATCAAAACTAATGTTGGAATTGTAAGGAAGTAGGCATATGAATACATTAATGACTAGCCTGGCACAAACATATATTTTAGAAAACAGAATTCATTAAGTACTAAAACTAATAACACCTTTGGACCCAGGTATTCCATTTTTGTCCCAAAAGCCTCAAAAACAGAAAAAAAGGACTGATTTGTAAAAAGTATTCACAGTTCTGTGGTCAAAACGATTTAGAAGCAAAAACATATCCAACAAGTAGAGATGACTGTGTAAATTATGACGTAAATATAATGGTTTATTATTGTAGTGCAAAAGACTAAATGTGAATTATACAAGAAAATATAGAAATATCTATACAAAGTGATGCAATGAGATCAACAAAACTAGAACTATATGTACTTTGACTACAACTATATTCTTAAATGAATAATCTAAACCTGGAAGGGAAATGGAATAGCCATTTATGTAGTACCTAAGAGGTGCTAAATGTTTTTTTTTTAACATTATCTCTTTTGATCCTTACAAGAGCCCTGGAAAGTAGGTGCTATGATCTCCACTTTACAATTTAGGAAACTGAGGTTAACAGGTAAATTACTTGCCCAGGGTCACAGAGCTATTAAATAGATCTGGGTTTGATCTCAGGTCTTCCGGACTCCAAACCCAGCTCTATCTACTGCATCACTGTCTATCTCTGAAAGGATGCTGAAAAAAAGGGGGAATGGTGGAGGATATAGTTGAGAGCAGATTGGGGTGGGGATATTCAGTGGGATTGCTATTTTGGGGTGGTGGGTATGGGAAAGCCAGGGAGAAAATTTGTAACTTAAAATCTTGTGGAAATGAATATTGTAAACTTAAAATAAATAAAATAAAATTTAAAAAAAGTTTAGGTAAGATTTTATTCCTTTTTTGAAATCTTGATTATTTTTGTATGTGGTTATTACATTTGTAATAAAAATTCCTTGTGGGAGAAAAAAAAGAAAATTTCTTCTAGACGATGGCATTAGTACAAGAAAAACCTTTTAAAATTAGCTAATGAAGAAAAGAATCTTTTAGTTTTACAAAGAATGAGACATTGCTTGTAGTCTAGCTAGTAATCATTCCTACACCCTCTCCTATCATGTTATTTCTATTTGCCATTAGTGTTTGAAAACAGCACTGCAAACCCATTCATTAGCTTATTTACATACATTCTTCTCTTTTTCCTTTTTCCTTCTTTTAAGGATCTAATTAGTGAGTTCTGTTGTGCTCTCTTTAATGGTTTAGTGACTTCTTTCATCATCCAGTAAATTAAAAAAAGAAAAAGAGTATGTCAGATTAAGTGTTGACTACATATGTAGTAATTCTTTTCATGTTACAGAAAACTAATTTGTAGAATAAATATTGTAATTTCTGAAAGTTGAGAGGCACTTATGAGTTAGTCTGAAAGTAACTATTACTGTGGCAGCTAAGATAGCACAGTGTATAAAGCTCCAGGCCTGAAATCAGGAAGATTCACCTTCCTTAGGTCAGATCTGGCCCCGGATTTGTTCTAGCTCTGTGACCTTGAGTAAGCCACTTAACCCTGTTTGCTTCAGTTTTATCATCTGGAAAATGAACTGGAGAAGGAAGTGGCCAACTACACTTTGTCAACATTTTTCAATTGTGGTGCTAGAGAAGACTTTTGAGAGTCCTTTGGATAGCAAATAGATCAAATCAGTCAATATTTAAAGAAATTAATTTAGGCTGTTCACTGGAAGGTCAGATATTGAAGCTAAAGCTGAAATATTCTGTCCATATTAGAAGAAGACTCAATGGAAGACACCTTTATGTTGGGAAGGATTGAAGACAAAAGGAAAAGGGAATGGTAGAGGGATGAAGATGGATAGTATCATGAAAACAATGAACATGATCTTGGACAGACTTCAAGAGATAGTAGAAGATAGAAGAGCCTATTGTGCTGTGGTCCATGAGGTCATAAAGAGTCAGACATGACTGAATGACTGAATAACAACAATAAAATCCCCTAACTTTATAGCAGTTGTTCTAGCCCTCCAAATTGTTTAGTTGCAATGCATTTTTTTGAAATGATTTTTATGTTGCTAGAGAAGGGGGTGGGAGAATTCTTGGTCAACAAATCCTTATGATGAAATAAGACCAGTCCAGTTTTCATCAGTTAAAAAAAAAGTAGTAAATATATTTGAAGTCAAGAGAAAGATCATATTCTTTGTCATTCCATATTTTCTTTTTCATAGTCCTGGGTCTTTGTGTTGTGTGGTGTTCTTATGGCTGTGCTTGATTTTTGATATGTCATTTGCAAATCTAGTTGTTCCCCCCCCCCCCCGGTGAAGGAATTATCATTCATTGGGGAGTACTATTTTCTTATAAAATTTTAGCTACATGTGATTTATTTTATATAGACTTATATACAGCATTATCTTTACTGTTAGAGTATAAACTTCTTGGGAATAGGGATTCTTTCCTTTATTTGTATCCATAGTATTTTCTTATTGCTTGATGTGAAAATTAGGTAGTAGGTTTAGATTTCCTTTAGCAATATGCATTTGCTGTATATTTCAAAATGGCAGGTTCCTTTAAATTTTTTAAGAGGACTATAAGATAATTTCCTCCTGTGTTGATTGTAGAGTCTTTTACTTTTTTTTATTATATAGTGATCACCTCTATTTTAGGCCAAAGATTTGAATAGATGCTTTAGTTATCTTTTTTCCATTTTGAGTAGCTTAGCTTGGTTGAGCACTTGAATTTTTTTCTGGGGACCAATGGTGATCTTTCTGAGTGTCCCATTCTAAATAATTGTACCTATATGGCAGTAGATTTTCTTACTAGATAATGAAACCAAATCAGATTTCTTTTTTTATCGGAGCATGTTTTTGTAGAAGTTCAATTTTCTTGTGTTTGTTTTTTGTTTAAATTATCCTAGCCGGAGAATATTCATCCTTGGGCCTTCCCATCATGTGCCCCTATCTCGATGTGCACTTTCCAGTGTGGATATATATAGAACACCTCTGTATGACCTTCGTATTGATCAAAAGAGTAAGTATTTAGTAAGCTTGCAGTTTGTTATGTAGCTTTTGTTTTAAGTGGTAGGTATTTTAGCTTCTTAAATGAAAGGATCTGAATTTTTTCTTTTTGAAATTTGTTGATAATAGGAAAAGTTTTCTTGCAAAGAAACCAATCAGACAAACCCTGTCTGTTTTCTCCTAGAATTTTTTTTTTTAAAGAGATGATAAATATGTTTTAGCAAAAAATAACACGGGGGTAAAGAGTTAGGATACTTGTATCACTCTGTATGATTCAGGGTAACATAATCAACATTTCTAATTCCCAATTTCTTAGTTACAAAATTAAATCATAGTTGTAAAAAATCGTCCTTAGTACTCCTTAAAAGAAAACTGTCATATTAATCTACCATGCATATTGTTTTTGTATCTGCTTAAAGATTTTTTAAAAATTAAAATAAGAATAAAATTAATTTTTATGCAGGTCTACTTGACATTATACAATAGATACATTAAACATATTTTGGAAATACAGTTATATTTCAAATGAAATCAGGAACCATAGCATTTACTAATGTCTTGTGGTGAATCATTTTATAAAGCAAAGAATCTTTTAAATCATTTCTTACTTTTTTTTTGGTCAGGGCATGGGTTAATGGTAGATTAGGTTTGCTTATAGTGAAGACAGATTTACATTTTTGCAGTAGTAACATTTTGTTTTTATAATAGAGCTTTATTATTACCATGTTCTCTGTTTTGGTTATTTTCTAGAGAACACATTATTTTGAAAATATTATAACATTAAAATAATCTTGGTTTTAGATAGTCTACCTATAGGAAGATGTTTTTAAACTAGCAGTTTTGAGTGAAGTGTTCACCCCGCTATTTGTCTTTTATAATATTTGTAAACTTATTTTAGGAGACTATTTCTAATAATGGTGGGGTGTTTGTGTGTGTGTGTGTGTGTGTGTGTGTGTGTGTGTGTGTGTGTGTGTGTGTGTGTGTGTGTGTTTTATGGTAGAATAAAAATGTTAAGCTCAAGGGTTTTAAGAATTAAATACCATTTCTTCTTTTGGTTAAAAAAACCGAACAGACAAAACCCTGACACTTTTAACTCATTTACAAGTACAGCAATGTTACTTAATATTGTGTGACATACCTTTGATTATGAGACCTTTTAAACTGGTGTGATGCCTCACTAAATTAATGTTCTGATCTTCCATGAACTTCATTTTGAAGTTCTGAGAGAATACTCTGCTTATGTACTGGAGAGTTTCCATCTTTTGGTGTGTTGCCAACATGCCTGTTCCTAACACGCTGGAGGGAGTGAGACTGAAAGTCCTGTAAATTCCTTGTCTGTCATTAACCTGGTGAGTAGGTAGACCAGTGTTTTTCCATGTTTCAACAGTAGCTCATTTTATCAGCTATGTTTCGCCAGGCCATGCTAACTAAACTTAAAAGCCCCAGACACAAAGGTGACTTTATATAATGTGAATGTAGCTGTTTTACAATTGAAGTTGTTTTTTAAAAAATGCTTATCCAAGCCCTGTTTAAGGAGCATAAGCAACTACACCCTAGTCTATGTTTCACATGGGTATATATTTTTTGCCTTGTAAAATGTTGCCTACATTTACCTAAGAAGATTAAAGAGAGTGCTGAGTGATCAAAGCCATTCCCCTACATTTACACCCATCCCATGCAAGTGGTTTTGTGTCTTGTTCCTTACTTCCAATGAGGGTACACGCTAATGTATTTATTTTTAATATATTTTGAAATTTTTTCAGTTTATGGAGAGCTATGGAAGACAGGGATGTTTGAGCGCATGTCTCTGCAGACAGATGAAGATGAACACAGTATTGAAATGCATTTGCCTTATACTGCTAAAGCCATGGAAAGGTATATTGTTTAAAATATGTCAGTCCAAAAGAAAATACACATTAATATGAGTTGTTAATATGGAGTAATTTCTTTTACAAGAAAGTATAATTTTTCTCTGAATTATTTGAAGTGAAATAAACATTTGAGGTTGGACTTTCTTGACAGTAATGGATCAGTTTTTCTGTAAAATATGAATACTTTGGTTTAACCGATTATTTTGTTGTATGATAAAGTGGACTTAGCCAACCTTCTATCAAATGAGGATTTTTCTAAACCAATATCTTCCTTGCATGCATTGGAAAACAACTTAAAGTTAATCTGTGTAATATCAAAGAGAGCTCACTCCCTTATAGGTTGTTCCATTGTTACACAAAATTGATTGTTAGAAAATTTTCTTATGTTGAACCTAAATATGCTTGTAACTCTCATTGTTTGGTTCTGTCCTCTGGAGCTACATAGAATAAATTGACTCTCAGGTATACAACAGCCCTAAAAATATTTTTGAGGATAGATATTATGTCTTTCCTTATTTTTTTCTTCCAGGTTAACATCTGAAGGTCCTTCACCCCTTCTTAATAACGTGGTTTCTAAATAGTCATCATCTGATAACAGCCCTTCTGGATATTCTCTAGTTTATAAATTTTCCTATTAAAATGGGGTACCTTGAATAGAACATAGTATTCCACATGTCCACTGACTGAATACTGTGAAACTATTTTCTCCCTTCATCAGTATACTATTCATACGGGCATACCAATCTTAACTGGAGAAGGAGCAGTTTGTTTCAATTTATTAATACAGCACAAGTTTGCATTAATTGCTTGGCTTATATTAGATTTGTGGTCAACTGAAATCAAGTCTTTTTCTCATTAAGTATTTTCAAATCAGGTAGCCCTCCTAGCCATTGAGTTTTTGAATCTAAATATAAGTCTTTACATTTATTTTTGTAACATTTCATCTAGTTCGTTTTGGTCCATTGTTAGACTTTTTGAGAACATGTTGACTCCTAATTCTGTTACTCAGTATATTAGGAAATGTTTCCACAAATTTGATAGTTTCCTCCCTCCTTCCTTCCTCCCTCCCATATCTCTTGATAAGACATTGCCATTGTCCTGATGACTAAAATACAATTTTAATGTGAAATATATTTTGTTCCAATTATTTGGAAATTGATCATTCATATTAGTTACCTATTAAGCATTTGGAGCAGTTCATCCCATTCCTTACACTTGCCAGATAACATCAAATTCTTAACTGCTTTTTAACATACAGTCAATTCCATGTTAGATTCCATAAGCTTCAGTAATACTAAAAAATAAGATGACAACCATACCTTGAAATTCTTGTTCTTTTTAAATAAAAGATTTTAATACATATAATGTTTTGCTTTCAGAAGAATAATTACATTTCAGAAGGTTTCCCCTCCACCCCACCCCCCCACCCCCATGCCCACTCCCTGCATCTCTTAAGGTTATATTAGGACATGTAGAATCCATCTATCTTACTAGAAAAAAAGTAGTTAACTGTAAAAGTTTATAACACCAAGTCATAACTTTTCCTTTACATTTTGCTCTGTTAAATGATTTTTTTTATTGCTACTTTTCCCCCAGACTTTTGGAGCTATTGGAATGTTTTTTTTTTTTTTTTAATGACTTTGAAAGTATAAGAGTGAGAAATATAGTACTTTAAAACTGTTTATGTTTGCTGCAAAAATATCATTATTACTGTAGCCATAAAACACATTTTGGTACTGCCAACATTTGGCATACAGACATTTTGGTAACACATTGCAGTGTATTTATGTCTGTTTTATTTTATGCCTTAGATAGTCATATAAATTCACCAGGACTAGAGGTGATAATTCTTTTTTTTTTTTTTTTGCCTTTTTTTTTTTTTTTGGAGGGTAATTGGGATTAAGTAACTTGCCCAAGGTCACATGGCTAGGTTTTTATTTGTGCGTGCGTTAAGTGTCTGAGGCCGGATCCGAACTCAGGTCCTTCTGACTCCAGGGCCGGCGCTCTATTCACTGCGCCACCTAGCCGCCCCTAGAGGTGATAATTCTTTTGGAGGTATCTGAAGTATATCTCTCAGAAGTGTACTCTGTATTCTTGTCAGAGTTGCCTAGAAAATCTTGGTTTCGTTTGAATTATTTAAGTATCCCAGTAAGATATTAAAACACATTATACTTACTTCATACTTGGGGGGTTGTGGGACTGTGGGAGAACCTTCAGAGGAGTGGGAAGGAATGAATATGACAGTAAATCTGCATAGAGGGTGCCCTTACAGGTTTGGGGTTATTACAGGGATCAGAAGGGCAAATGGTAAGATGTCCCAAGGTATTTTGGGGTGGATAGATATGAATTCTGTAGCCAGTCAGTAAAGAGTTATAAACTATTCCTATACACACACACAAAAACAAACAAAAAAATTGTGGAGGCAAAAATAATAGCCATTATTAAGATTATTTTAAAAAAATTACTAAAAATGTTTAAAATCCTATTCTCAAATATCTATTGGTTTTTACATAGGACATGAATTTGAAAGTGGTTGAGAAGGAATATGACAGACACATTAGAGGTAGTATCAGAGCTTCACCACTAACTATATTATCATTATAGAAATTTTAAATCAGCAATTTTTTCTTTCTTGAGTTTAGTATTCATAGTGCTCTCTCGAGCTAGTTCCTCGAGAGAAGAGGTGGTTTTGTTTGTTTGTTTTTGTTGTTGTTTTTTTTTTTTTATCCCTATGGCGGCATAATAAAAGGCAGCTAACAAATGATTAATTGAATGATAGCTTAGATTTGCTATAGATTCTAATATTTTGTTAATGTAAAAATTTTCTGATAATAGTATAATGATGTTCACAACTGTGAAGGCTAGAAGAAATAGTATCTGGAAATAATGTCTGGGAGCTCTTTTAAAGTGTAATGAAATGCTGGTTTTGACAGGGAGTAGAAGTGGAGTGGGGTTTCCAGAACAATAAAGGAAGTAAACTAGAAGTTTTAAACTTTTTTCCAGTGGTTAACTAATTGGTTTAAATTCTAGGTCTAGAACTATTATATGACTGCGTCCTTTTTTGTTTTATTTTCTGTTTATAATTGTTATAATGGATCTGAATAAATTATATGTCAAGCATAGCACCTATTTTAGGTATTCAGGGCAAGTAACTTTTTTGTTCTCTAAAGTTATTTCTAATTTTTTCTCATCTGTTTGCTTTTATTTCTAGTTTTTCCCTATTCCACACTTGATTCTTTTTAAATATTCTCTAGTCCTCAGTGGGGAAACCATTTTTCAGAAATGGCAGAAAATGGTATTGCTCAAGGTGGAATTCTCTTTAGTTGGTGGAGCTAGAATCCATTCATTTTAAATCTTATGTTGAAAAATAAGAACAATAGATGAGCAATGCAAGTGAATAAAAGTATATTTGACTTGTATTAAAATCTAGATTTACTAGACTTATATGAATTCACTAGTTTTTCACATCTATTTTCTAGCTAAAAAGAGGATGAAAAATTTTACATAGTTCATATTACAACTACCTATTGTGAATAAGTAGTTGTAAAAAAGGCAACCATAATTTCCTTTCTAATATGCCTATGGTATTTTACTATATTAAACTCTTCATAAATTCTTTCTAAATCTTCATGATTTTAGGATGCCTAATTTTAATACATAATATTCTAAGGACTTTTGGCAGGGGTTGATGGGTTGTATTTATTCGAATGCTTCAGGTATCTATGATTTGCCAGTATGCTGATTTAGATAGGTGATTATGTGGAGGGAAAAATTCTTTCATCTTGAAGTCGGAGAGAAAAAAATGGTCTTGAAAGAGAACATGCAAATAAATTTACCATACACTTGAATATTAATCAGCATTTAAACAGAATAGCCCAGACTTTATCCCTCTTAAGTTATTTTTGAATCTTAGATACTTTTCCTTCAGATATGAAGAAGTTATATTACAGTAGTATTTCCTAATATTTTTCATTCCTTGATGTACCCAGATACAATTAGGTAACAAGGGACTAAAGAATAAAATAAAGAAAAAGTGGTAGGAAATTGTGGGAAAACAAGAGAAAGACAAAAGGAGAAAAGGGTAAACCTTTTATACATAGTATGTAAGTTTCTTTCCATGTAAGTGAATTTAATGGCTCCAAGCTGGAGCTGATTGACAAGTGTGCCTGGGTCTCATGGAGACTAGTCTCACTGTTGACAAAGAACTATTTCTTTAGAGTATTTCAGAAGGGTTGTTCTAGTGAGGAAATAACTTTTCACACTATTAACCTATCAACTACCTCACTGGAGGAATGAGAGAGAGGGTATTACTAACTGTACTAATTCTAGGTCCCCTACTCCAGGTGCCCTGCCTCACAAAACAAAACAAAACAAAACAAAACAAAACCCAATAACCAACAATAACAAAAAAAGGCACTTGATCAATTATGTTCTGTATTTTCATACCATAATTTTATTAAGGACCTCTTTAACTGTTGCTAGTTAGGAAACAGTATCTCAATCACTGTGTGTACTTTGTATAATGTGACTAAAGTGGGAGTAGGTATTGTTTTTGATAAGAGATCTCTGTTGACTATGAGGTTAATGCACTTAAATCAGAAGTATTTCAGGTGATAATGGAATATGATAATCTTCCCCCTGCCTTTTTTTTTTCTTATGAGCTTAGAACTCTTTGTGACTGTTCTTTATCTAAACAAGGTATAAAGGGTTAAGAAAGCACCCCAGACAGACTCCTTTTTCAATTTCTTCCCTTTTTTTATGCTCCACTGACAGAGGTATTGTTGAAAGAGCATTGCAAATGAGGCTGCTTACCTGTTTATTTTGTAATTAACAGTCATAGAATTTGGATCTTGTATGGACCATAGAAATCCATTCTAGTTCACCTCCTTTATTTTACATAGGAAGAAACTAAGATCCAGAGAGGTTAAGTGACTTTTCCTATGGTCATATAGATAGTAGCAAAGTTCACATTTAAACCCGTATTTTCTGACTGTAAATACAGTGTCTTTCCAACTACATTCATTATAAGGGGCTTTTTTAGAGTGGTAGTGATATTCTATTCCAGAATGCAACCTGATACTGTGGAATTAACATTTGTTTAAGGCCTTGTATCTCAAACTAGTTTGGCCAGTGGAACAGTCTTAGGCTTGAACTATATAGCTGGAACACACAAATGCTTATTCTAGGGGGTGGGAAACAATACGGTTTAGTAGTTGACAACATTTTGGAGAAAAATAGAGAAAATTTAGTGTTTTCATGATGAAAATTTACCATACATAAGTATTCTGAATTCATACATATTTTGTATTGATGACTTTCTCACATTTTCTCACTGAGTCCTTATTTTATATCATAGAACACTGTGAATGCTGATTTAAGGAATATTTAATATTAGGCATTTTAAAATACTCTTTAATTGCTTCTCTGCTGCTCATCAATTAAATGTCCTAACTCTTTGGGAAAATTTTACCCTTAAAGACATCAGTCCTAACATCAAAAAACATTTATTAAGGTTTTTATTTGTTCATGGTATCATGTTAGGTCTTGTACAGAGCAAATTGGACAGGCATTTCTGGTGTCTAAAGTTTTGTAACCTAGGGCAGACAATATTTTTCTGTCTTCCTAAGTATAAAATGCTGTTAAAAAAATAAACATTGAATAGCTAACATGTAAATAAATTCATTACAACTGAAATCATACAATGAAAAGTTTTGGTTAGCTAAATGTATTTTGGTCCATTTTAGTGATTCTTTATCTGGTCACACCAACTTATTTACAATCAAAGTGCTTTCTCTCTTCCCTACAATTTAACATTCATGCTCTATTTTGAAGGGCCAAAGTAGAGGAATCAGTGAAGGGTAGTATTATGTTGGTATTAATTCTAACTCCAGTCAGGAGTTGGTGAAGTGGAAGTGATAGGAAATTTGGAATCAGGTGACTTTACCAGTCAAGAAATGCCCCAAAATGCTAAACTTGAGAAAAGTAACATTCAGAAAGCGTACAGGTATAAACAGCATGCTACTATAGCTTCAGATTATAAAAGAAATGTTGGCACACAAATAAAAAGAGGCTGTTAAAGGCATTCTGTTTGTATAACTAGTGAAGACTTTGAAGATAAAGAAAAGGGAAAATACTGAGCAAGGTTGATAAGCCTGCAAAGAGAGCTCTCTAACACTGTTTTAAAAGACCTTATGTAAAAGATGGGATGAGGGTTGCTGAACTAAGAACAAATATGGAAGAGTATTAGAAAGTAAAGTACTAAATAAGCTGAGGTTTCACAGACTGTAAGGGCTTATTTATGTTCTAGCAAGAAGAGGAATGAAGGGATAGGCCCCTTACTTGGGGTAAGTTACATAAAGTGAAGTGATGATCTTTGGGTGTTTACTTACAATAGAGGAACTGCAAGTATTTTTTTTTCCTTCCCATTTTACAGATGAGGCAGTTGAAGCTTTAGAATAAGTTACATAGGTAGGTGGTAGAGTCAAGGTTTGAACCCAGGTCTTCTGACTCACAAGTCCTGTTCTCCTTCTGTTATATTAAGTTGCCTTTCTCTAAGAATAATACCTTATGGAGTTCTGTTGATTACAGTGTGCTTTCCCATGCGTCATCTCACTTGGTTTTCATAGCTGTGTGATAGTTAAATTAGGTATTGATCTCCATTTTACAGATGAAGCTGCCAGGGCTTCTAGAAGTTGAGTAGCTCTTAAGATTACTTGAAATCAGTTTTTCTGATGCCAGGCCTTTTTTTCTTTCCATCTCTGCCATATCTCCTCTCACATGACAGAAAGTAGAATTGGTCAACTCTTAGTTACTCTATTTTCTTTCTCAAGAATGATCATCATTCACATGGCTCAGATGTAATTAAGGCCCAAAATAGATGAGGACATAAAACTTACCTGCTTTAAATGGGTTGAAGTCTCTTGGGCCAAACTATTGTGTTCCACAGAAAAATGCTAAGACTTAAGAAAATGGGCCTTCAGGATTTGCAGGGGCCAGTATATTCTGGACAAGCCTTAGCAGCAGTTGGGCCCAATGAAGGGATTGCCTGCAGTTGGGTCATACTGGTTATAATGAAGAACAAATGGGTGTCCACATGTACTGTGGCAGGGGAGTAGGGTAAAGTATGTCTTGACTTCCAGAGGGGACAAGAAAGAATTATTGTTTCAGTATTGTGGAAGTTGACACATAACTGAGACAAATTAGAATGACCGGAAGCATAGAAAAGGTCTGAGTGAGAAGCTAATATGAACGTTGAAGGTAGGTGAGGCTAAGGTGACATTCATAGTAGACAGAATTTATTTCTCATACTTGTGTTAAGCCCTTTTGAGCGACCATAATAATGTGGTTGGTATCCTCCTCTTTGTGACTTTAGCGGTGGTGCCCTAGGAATCCTTGGCATCTAACTTATAAATTTGTATAGTAATGTGCTGAAAGAACTTGAAAATATGATTACTGAAGCTTTTAAAAAAAAATAAACTTAGACTATCAGTATGTCCTAGGAGATTAGAGAAGGTCATACCTTGTTTTATTTTTCAAAATAATTACCTGAAACTATGGGAGTCTAATGGTGATTCTTGACAAAATTCTGGACCAGAATATGAAAACTTATGGTTTGTGTACATTTAGAAAGAGAAATTGTGATTACTAGCAGTCAGTATAGGTTCATTAAGGTTAAGTAATGCCAAATTAACCTCATTAAGTACATATTATGGGCAAAACATATGGTTTAGGTGCTGTGAAACCAGTATATTTATGAGGTTTTTTTTTTTTTAAAGGAATTTGGCAAGCTCTCACGGTACCTTTGTGATCAAGATGTTACATAGGCTGATATAGTTAGTTATATTCAAAGCTGGTTGCATGAATATACCCAGATTTTGTGCAGTGAATTGATTTCATCTTAGAAGAATGGTTTCTAGGGGTTTACTACAAGACACTGTTCTCAGCTGTGTCTATTTTTTATCGGTATTTTCATCAGTGTCTTTTAAGATCTTGAAGACAACATTATCAAATTTATGAATTTCACAAACTTGGGAGGAATAGTTAATGTGTTACATAATAGAGTTAAGATTCAAAATGATCTTGTCAGATTACAGTGTTACGTTGTATTTAGCATATGGAACTATATATATATATATATATATATATATATATATATATATATATAGGGATAGATAGAAAGACCTGTAATTAGGTTCACCAAATCAATTGAACAAATATAGGATGGGGTGGTGGTGGGTATGGGGAAATTTGATTTGACAGCAATTCGTATGAGAAAGATTTGGGGATTTTTGTTTACTCTTAAGTATGAGTCAGGAGTTTGGATTGCTTGGCAAAATAACTTAGATTCCATTAATAGGAATAAAGTATCTGGAAAATATAAATAGTTCCACTATGCTCTTCCTTGGCCAGACCAAGTTTAGAGCTCTTGTTCATTTCTTGTTGCCATTTTTTATTAAGAGATGTGGAAAAACTGAAGTGTATTTAGAAGGAGAGAAATTTGAGTGTTAAGGAGACCTCAAACCTTGTCATATGAACAATGATTAAAAGGAGCTGGGGTTGTTTAGCTTGGGGACAATAACACTTAGATGAGATATGATAGCTATATTTACATATTTGATAAAATTTCGTGGAAGAAAAGATTAGATTTATTCTATGTAGCTTCAGAGGACATGGCATGGATCAGTAGTTAGAAGGTTCAGGGATGCAGATTTTGTTTATAGTAAGAAAGAGTGTTCTCTTATTTATTACTCTCCAGAAATAGAATGGATTGTTTTGTAAGTCCATTTGTCACTGGAAAGGTTGAAGCTGTTTAGGGATATTGTAAAGGTGATTTCTCCATGGGGTGGGAGATAGGATGAGTTAGATAAATCCTGAAGTCCCTTCTAGCTATAAGATTCTATGATTCCATGATATTTGATTATGAATTTTGCTTCCATTTTAGATGGGGTAGATGAAATATAGTTGAGTTTTTTGCATTTCCTTTGTCCTATCATTACAAATTGGGGTTCACCTCCTTAAATTCTACATTTGCCCAAGACTGAATAGAACTCATAAAACCTGTTCATACTCCTCTACATTTATTTACTGGTGCAAGTGCAGAAGTACAGATGGTGAATTTTATGGGTGATCTTTGGTTATTTTTTTTTTAAGCTGGTTTCACTCTTTGGTTTCAGAGGATTGAGCGAGATCATATGTTCATGGGTGATATTATTAGTGGAGTCTAGTGAGTTAGATGAAATGGGGACTGAACCTAAAGATATCCAGTAAGGCAGATCAGATCCTCGAAGTTTTTGTTGGGAGATTGCAGTTAAGGTGGATGATGAGAAAGGACTTGTGTCCCTGAAGGTCCAATCAAATGTGCGCTGTGTATTTTTGCCTTTCAGAATATTCATCTGTACTTCAGAATTTCTAAAGACATAATATTTAATATATGTAGACTTATATGCATCAGTATATATGTACACATTTGCATACACATTTTATAACTTGTGTTCAGTGATTACATAATATTCTGTCCATGATTTCACTCCTTTTTTTATTGCCTTTTAAAATACTGAGTTTATAGCTTTTATAAATTCAGGGTACTAATATTATGTTAACTGTTATTAGAAATTCAGAACTTTGAATAAATGGTCTCTTTATTTAATATGAACATATTTGAAAAGTTATTATTGTTGAATACATTAAATGTGACCATCTACCTCCCCTGTTTCCTTTAAGCCATAAGGATGAGTTTACCATTATTCCTGTATTGGTTGGAGCTCTGAGTGAGTCAAAAGAACAGGAATTCGGAAAACTCTTCAGTAAATATCTAGCGGATCCTAGTAATCTCTTTGTGGTTTCTTCTGATTTCTGCCATTGGGGTAAGTTGTAGACTTTATATTATCATATCATGTTAGATAGTATGCATTTATAATAAAAGGTATCCTGTCATGTTAAGCTTCTATTTTCAGTTCCTTATGATTTTCTCTTGTAAGTCTTAGCATTACCTAACGGTGATAATTTTGAAAGTTACTTGGTTATCTTTGAATGATTAGTAGTAGGGGTTGATGAGCACATTTCCAAAGGCGACTGGTATAAATGGATTCACACTGTGAGGGTCTCTGCCAATATGAATATATCAGCAAGACTTCTCAGGATTTAGATCCGCTAGATCCTTGACAGTCAGAACGTCCTTTGTAGTCTGTGAAGGGTGAATTTCTAGGTGATAGTGCCACCAAGAACCATAGAAGAGCCTTTTGTGCTTCACTAGTGCTTTTCTTCCCCCTCCCACTTTTGTCCTTTTCTAATGCTTGATTTTTGTCCAGCATTGCCTTAACTGTTGAGATCTACATCACAGATTGGAAATTTGTGGATATTGACGTTGTCTTCTATTCAGACTCTCTTCTAATCTATTAATGTGACCTGAAAGGTGAAGAGTCTTGAAGGAGGTGGATCACAGAGGAAAAAGGAAGCATCTCTCAGAACTTTCCATTTGAATATACCCCTTTAAGAGCAGTTTTTACTGTGTTGGGTCCACTGATATTATCAACTGTCTTACAGTTTCTTAGCACATTTTTGGGTACTTTTTAGAACATCTCTTTAAGACATAGCAAGTCATTGTTTCCTGAATCCCGAACTCTTCTATTTATTGCCCATTTTTCTTGTTTGTTAGAAAAAAGAAGTCACCTACCATTTTCAAGATGTGTTGCTATTGTTAGTCAACATGCATTGCAAAATCAAATTATATTTTCTTCTTGGTCTAGTAGTAGAAGGAATTTTTCTTTATGTATTTGAAGATGTTATTCGAAATTTATATCTTAAGTTGAAACTTCAAGGAACAGCTTTTGCTTTTGATGAGATCCAAGATTCTCTCATAGTTTATTCTCAAATATATAGAGTATCATTGCTGGAGAAAAAAAATGCTATATTGTGAAATTTCATTGGTACTGAGGCTTATCCTTGTACTTTTAATAACCTTTAAATGCTTATCTTTGTCTTTTTGCTTTTGTTTTCTGAGTTTCTTTGTACTTTAGAGATTAGAAATCTTTGGATTTTCAATTCCACATAATGAAGAGTTATTGTTCTTAAATTTGCAGGAATCCAAACCATATCCATAAACCACTTTACTTTTTCTCTTGATCCATCCCTGTGAATCCTCAAGGTGAATGACTGATGAGGACAGGATACATGATCCTCCTGATGGCCACCTTTTTATTTCCCACTTCTGCAGAATCTTGTTTTCCTCAGTAGAGAAAAAATTCTAGTCCTTCCAGAGTTTTAAAAGATTCTAAAGCATTTTGCCATTCTATATTGATTTTAATGGGAAAAAATAATAAATCTTTAATCTTACGTCATTTGTATTATATCAGGAGCAAGGATTTCTTTTATTAAGGTTGTCACTAAGGGTTTTGCTTTGAGAAAGGCCTTCAGGTTGCCTTCTTCAAAATTTTGGGGTGGAAAGGGGTTTAAAAGCTGTTGGAAATTCATTATTATAGCAAAAAATTCTATTCAATATTTTTCATAAAGAAAAAATGAATTTTGTTGTGCTTCTGAATTCTCTGGCCTTATTTATTATAAACTTTAATATTTACACAATAATGGGGTGGCTAGGTGGCGCAGTGAGTAGAGCGCCAGCCCTGGAGTCAGAAAGACCTGAGTTCGGATCCGGCCTCAGACACTTAACACACACAAACAAAAAACCTAGTCATGTGACCTTGGGCAAGTTACTTAACCCCAATTGCCCTCCAAAAAGCAAAAAAACAAAACAAAAAACAAAACAAAAAAAAACAAACAAAAAACCCTACAAAAAATATTTACACAATAAAATAAAATTTTCATCTAAAATTTATTGGGATTCATTCATTTATTCAGCAAATAACTATTGAATGCTTGTCAGGAGAAAGCATTGAGAAGTTCCTTTAACTCATGCTCTCAACTGACTGTCTTAGAGGAGATATGATCTATAAATGATTAACTTTAGTAAGAGTTAGACTGTTAATAAGAGTTATAAAAGAAATCTAATCTAAGTGTTATGGGACATCAGAGGAGGGAGAAACCATTTCTTGTCGAGATAGTGGGGCAATTGTTTTCTAGAGGGAGCCCGAGTTAGATATTTAAAATGTCTAATGACTGAAAGAAAACTCAAGTTCTCTTTACCCACATTTAGTATCACCACCACCACCACCACCATCATCATCATCATCATCAGTAAACATTTATTAAATATATATTATGTGCAGTGTATTCAGTGCATGTTAGTCTTGCCAGCAAACTGTTACATCAGATTTCTTCTTGGATTCTTAAGTAATTAAACTTTATTTATGCCACAATTGTACTCTTATATAAGAGCAAGATTATTAGATGAATTTTATTGTCTAATTTTTAAGTCATAGTAGTCACTAGCCATGGGATCCTCATCATAATCTTTATTTGTGCCTGAGTAGCTGAGTTCTTCAAATTCATTATTCGTAATAAGAAGGATGACTATGCCATTGTCTAGATCCTAGAAATTTGGCTTTCCTAAATATCCTCAATGTTATATACCTTTGAAAATTTTGTCTCTTTTTCAGGTGTGATCCTGTTTAGTAGGCCAATCAGATCACTGAATTCTCCTAGTTAGGAAAGTCTGCATTAAAAAGATTATTTTATATCATCTTGAAGCACTTGAAATAAGTCTTCTTATTCTGCTAAAATTAGTAGAACATGGAATCATAAACTTTAGATCTCTTGCAGAAGTTCAATAATATCTTATCCATTTCTTTCATTTTGTAAATGAGGATACTGAGGCCCAGTGAGGTTAAATTACTTTACTAAACATACACCAGTTTTAAGTAGTGGAGCTGGGATTTGAACCTGAGTCCTTTGACTTGTGACTGTTGCCACAGCTACCTGTTTATATTTGATAACTTCATAGTGAATTGATGATAGATTAATCAGAAGACATAATCCAAGCAAAGCACTTTGCAGGAGTTTAAAATGTTATATAGATGTCAGCTATAATATTTCTCATCTATATTTTTGTTCAGAGTAGCCGTAACTTCTGAATGAATCAAGGTAAAAATGTTTGTTAGAATGGGGCTCTTGCACTTTTGATTAGAAGAATTTTGTCCTGTAGATTCATGATTTAATATGAATGAAATTTCTGTTTTAATCTGAATAGCATAAGGATGACATTTTTTGTATGTTTCACTTTAAAAAATTGTACAATTCTCCCTCTATATTAATTTGTCTGCTTTTTAAGCCTTTGCATTAATAGAAAAAATAGATTTTTTAAAAAAATGGCATCCTACTTTTTCTGGGATGATGATACAGTGGAGACAGGAATATGAACCCAAATATTCTTATCATACATTCTGCTTCCTGTTCTCTAATCTGTGTTCTCCACATAATGACTTCTTTATTGATCTCACAGATCACTGAAATAGAATGATGGAATACTTGTTCAGGTAGGAATAAGGACACTATCTTATGCCTCTTGCTTGCCTCTTTACTAGTGGCAGGAAACAGAACAAAGGCTAAGGCAAGAGAGTTGCTAGTACTTGACTTTTGCTGTGGGAAAGGCACTAGTTTTTAATCATTTATCAAATGTATTCTCCATGATTATTCCCCAGGATTCAACAGTTCAATAAAGGATATAATTTTATTTGGTTTGATTTTAATGGTGATACAGAATTTTCCTTTTATTCCATGGTATCCTGTTGGCATCCTCATTTTTCATGAAATATATGATTGGAACCAACTTTCCCTAAAAAAACAAACAAACAAACTTGTTCCCTTGTTCTCCATTCAAATATTTGCTATTTGTATTTCTTTGCCTTTCTTAGAATTAGCTTTTTCCTTTCTCTAAGAATAATTAAAACGAGAAAAATAGTCACTTTCATATGTTTGTTTCAATTTACATCATTCAGTAGAGAAAAAAAGATTACCACTTGTGTAAGCGTATTTGTCTAATTTATCTTTGCCCACAAATCTCCATCTTTTTCCCTACTAAGGTATCTGGATAAATGATGCTACTATTTACCCAGTCATTCATGCTTAGAGCCTTAAAAGTTTTCTTTGATATCACCCTTGTTCTATACCTCTAATCTTCTATCTTTCCTTTCTTAGAGGTATCTCATTATTATCCGAATTGCTACCATCTTAGTTAAGGGCATTATTGCCTCCCTCAGACTATTGTAATAACTTCCTAACTGTTCTTCCCACTTCCCTTCTCCCCTATTTCCAGTCTAGTGTGTTAATAGTTGAAGGATCCCAGGTTTTGGAGTCAGAGAACCCGGGTTCCTATTCTGACTCTACCACTTACTAGCTGTGTGAATTTGAGCAGTCATTTCCCTTTTGCTGTGTTTCAGTTTCTTTCTGTAAAATGAAGGGGTTGGATTGAATGATTTTTTAGGGAGAGCATTTGATAGCCCTAAACCCAGTTATTTTACAGATTTCCCAGTTTGGACTCATTGGCAACTTATTTGTAGTTCCTTGAAAACTTTATTAATTAAAACTGGTTTGCCTGAGTCCTGTAATATGATAGAAATTTCCTTTTTGAGTGAATATTTTCCACTTGTTATCACTATTTACTGCCTTAATGATAATTTAAAATTTAGATCATTGGTGATAATTTTCTTAGATAAAAGTTCAATGCATCATATCATGTTTTGTTCAAATGTAAATAAAGTTTTGCTTGTTCTCTTCATCCACTAATTTTGTATTTTTATCTACTAAACTGTTGAGTTTGGGTAATTGTGATTTTTTTTTTTACAAATATATTCTGCTCTGTGCATAATAGCATTCTTTGACATATTTGTGGAATTTGCATCAATATATATCCTATTTTATCAGCTTCAGAGATACTAGATAATCATTTCCCATCGACATTCCTTTTTCCTTTTTTTAGAAGATTGGTAACTTTTGCTTGTCTTCTTGTGTTTCTTCCATTTTATTTTACAAATATATTTAAATAGTTTTGTAGATGTCAGCTACTATCTAAAGTATATGTCACCAGGGCATACAGGTTTGTAGTTTTCTCAGATATTTTAGCATACTGAATTAACATATATCAGATATTGGTAAGAAGCTTTGTGCTTTTATTTCATTATGTAGTTCCTAGAATCAAAGAATGACAGTGTGTTACTTAGAAACATGATTTCTCTGGTTAATGCCAGTTTGTTAGTAATTCCTTCCAGAAATAAAGTTTCCTTTTAATAATGAGATCCTATATTTACCCCGACTAGGTCCTTATGTTCAGGGTAGAATGGGCTAATAACCTACCTCACAGGGTTGTTGTGAGGATTTTATTCGTTTAAAATGATGATTGTAAAGCATTTTGCAGATCCAAAGGTACAGTGATAAAAAAATGCAAATGTATAATCCTGAAATCGAGTTTAATCAGAGAGAACAATGAATGAACATTTGTTTAAAATTTTCTTATTGCCTGGGCTTTTGAGGGTTTGGTTTGTCAAATTCATTGTTTATTCCTTTTTTTTTTTTTTGTCTGAAATATTGTTTATGTTGAGGTACTGTTTTTAGTTGTTTCCAGATTCTTAAAAGTAGTGTTGGTACTTGTGCCATTCATTGTTTTGTTTGTCCTCATTAGTTGATCGTTGTGTGTTTAATAGACATCCCCGGAGCTTACTCTCCACACTCTGTGAATCCACTCATTAATCACCAGTCACCTTTGGAGATGGGAAAATTACTTACCTGTATTTCTTTTTCTCAGAAAGCGTGCTCTGGAATGGATTCACAAATGAGCTACCCTCCTTTCCTCAAAGAGTAAGGTTTCTGCTTTACAGGATTTTTTCTTGGGTTATTTTTCCTCTCATCTTTTGAATTTGAAAAGAACTGAGGGAAGGCACCTGAAGAAACTACTGACTTACACTCACTAGGGGAGTTCCAAAGCTTGTACTGCTTCTAGGGGGCAGTGTCAATGGCTCTTAAAGCTAGAAAGCTCATACTTGGAGTTGAAACAGGGGCTCAAAGAATCCATTTTCCCAGTGTACCTTCTGAAAGGATAAGTTTCAGGTAAGTAATTTTCTCTTACTATGTGATGTGTAGTATGCTTTTTTCATACTTATAAAAGTGTACAAGTTCACTTGTCCAGGAAAATGGGCAGCTGCAAAACTGATTTTAATGTTGAAAATGTTAGATATTGTGGTTCAAAATATATTGGTAGTTAAGACACATTCAGATTTTTTTCCCCTCCTTTAAATCAACAGCAAAAATATTTGAGAATCTACTTTTGTACAAGATATTGTGCTAGATACTAAAACTTCCAGGTGTTCTCATTAATCTGAGTAATAACTCCTTTTTCTTTGTTTAAGAAATAAAAAAACCCTATACTATTCCATGGGCTCTTTCCATTGAGTTTTTAATATACATGTCAAAATGGTAGCAGTGATAGGTCAGTCAAGATTACTCTGAGAATAAAAGCCCTGAACATCTGTGAATCATAAAAGTGATTTAACATAATTTCTGTATTTAATAAATGTTTAGGTACTTAACAGCTAAGATAGCAATGTAAGCTCTTTTAAGGCAAGACTTCTTTTTTTCTTTCTAACAATGGTGCTTCTTCTAATTCCTTACACTCTGTAAGCACCTAATAAATGTTTGTTAAATTGAACTAAGGTACACTCTCCTTAGTTCTTTAGTAGCTCTATGTATGGGAATGTTAACAATGGGTTAGAGGGTATGATATCAACCACTTAAATTTATCCTATATATATTTTTATTATTATTCAGTTAGCTTGTGATATTGTATCCCAGTTTAAGATCAAACTTAATATTATGTTTTAGTGTATATTTTTCTTGAAAACAGAGTTCTTAAAATTGTTTTTAAATGGCCCACATCAGACAAAAACTGTTTTGAAGTACAATAACATTTCACTTATCTTGGAATCTGACTTTGACAGTCACAAACATCTGGAACATAACTGTAGTCCTGGAAATAAGCAGAATATTTTTCTTTGTGGCAAATAACTGCTATAAATTTTATGTACTTTACTCCATATGAGAGGGAGAATCAAGCCAGAATTCAATCCAATTTAAACCAGAAACTTGCCTTTAAGGCAGCAGATTAGAAGTTCACACTGGCCACAAATAGGAAGGACAGCATAGTAACCACAAGAGACAATATTTAATAAAAGCACAGCAATATTAAAAGCAGCTTTGCAAAACTTCAGTTCCCTTGGAGTTGACAGTAGTATTATCTGACAGTAAATAGTTGATCCTCTGTTACCAAGAATATTTTAGATGATGTTTTATATATTCTAAGCAAGCAGAAAAGTGAGTCATGCATCTTAAATTTTTGTCAAAGATGACTAAAATGAAAAACTTTGGCAATTTGGAAAGTTTTTACTCATGTACAACTCCTCTCTGCCACAGGATAAATGAGCTGGTATTATCCATCCATATTTAGTTTTTCCTTTAAGAGACAAACTTGAAAATGATGCTAAGATTTTTTAACTGCCCCTTTTTTCCCAAGTGAATTATCCCAGTAGGTGAGAAGATTTGAGAGAAAGACAGCTTTATCTTTAATAGTACAGTAATGAAGAACTGTCATCTCCCATGAGAGGATGAAGGTTCATATATAAAACATTGCTCTGGGCTAGAGTTTAGATTCTTCAGGCCTATGTGCATAGCTCTGCTATAAATCAGTCTTTATCAAGAATCTTTTAGCCTTATTGGTTGTCTTTTTTCCCTATTGTAAAATGAAAGGATTTGTTTCTTCCAACTCTAAGTCCATTATCTAGTTTTAGAAGTTGAATAATATGCTAAATATAATGCATCTTTGAAGATTAAACAACCTCTTTAATCACCAATTTAATCCAGATTGCCAGACTATAAAGAATGGTGCAGGCACCTGTGTAATATGTGCTAGTCTTAAGAATCACCATCCACAGTTTGTTGTGATTAGCAAAGAATGGTGAGGACAAAATTATATCAGCGTGTCCTTTGTTGCCCAGTTCTTTTAAGTAGGTTTCTTTTTATTTTGCCCTTTTGGCTCTTTCTGCTTGTCTATTTTTGGAAAATGACTATATAAAAGTACTACCTCTATCTAGATACTGTTATCGAAATATTACAAGTCTAGAGGATTGCATTATTTATTACAATTACTCTTTCTTGCAATTCATTTGTTCTTTAATTAAGGAACCTATTTTGACCTTTCTCAAGAAGAAAAAAAATTGACCAAAGAACAAATACTTGTGTTTTTAGGTTGGGAAAACCACAGGCATAAGTCACCTGTACATCTCTGACCTCCATAGATTTTTTGTAATGGAGATTTAATCTTTGCTCCAAAATCTAAGCTTTCTGTGGTTTGTCAGATTCAGGTTGTTTGTTTGCATTGAACTGCTCTAAAGAATATTTTGTGTATCCACTTGTCATTATTGCAAAAATTGTAAATGTCTTCTTCACTGACCAACTATACTTAACCATGCTTCTAACTTTTTAAGCTGTTTTGTGTTTCTTTTTTAATCTTTTATTTTGCTGGTGACTTTACAATTTTACAATTTGGAATACCTCTTAACATTAAAATGCTGTAATGATTATAATTTCTTTATTACAATACCAAATTCACCTTTTTTGGCTTACTAAGGGCTCATGGGAATGACTCTCAGAGGCTTAAGCTATGCTTTGCCTTCCATGAGGACTGAACTTATTTTGGTAAACATTTGCTTTTTTAGCTTCTAATTTTCCCTATTTTATTTTGTACATAATATTTGTTTCAAGGTCAAAGGTTCCGTTACAGTTACTATGATGAATCCCAGGGGGAGATTTATAGATCCATTGAACATCTAGATAAAATGGTAAGTCTTCCAGGTGTTGGGGTGTTAATAATAATTTTTCTTCTGCAGTCTCAAACAAGAACTTCAAGAACCTGATATGTTAACATATACGATTGAATAATAGATCTTCCTATTTAACAGTATACAAAAAATATATATTGTAATCATGTAAACATTGATTACAGAATAACCCCCTGCACAGCTACTACAAATATCTTACATATTAATTTTTATTTGTCAAAGGTTTCGTGGTCATAGTGAGAATAATCAGCAAACCTTATGACTTTGAAATTTATTTTTGGCAACTCAGTTTTTTGTGTATTGAGAATACTAACATCATTTTGTTTTTGATTCATATTTTTATGAATATTTAGAGATTTTTTTTAAAGTGCTATCCTGAGCTCAGTTACTGTTTCAATAGCTATTTGGTTATAATAGATTTTGTTTTGGTGGACAGGTTAAGTTATAGCAAATTTAAAGTCAGTTAAATGGCAGGTGCCATGGGATGTAGTTATAACAGTTACAGGCTTAATGGATTTTTGCTTTAAAAATAATCAGTTTGGAAGGCTGTTGGGTTTTTTTTTTTTTTTAGTTACCTCTATATGAGACAATTCCTTTCTGAACTGATTCACAACTTCTAATAAATGAGCAAAGTGAAGGAAATTTTGTATATGTATATTGTAGACTATTTTAGACTTGACAGTGATGTAAAAAGAAAGACAACAGCTAACTAAAAAAAAGATGATATGCATAGGAAGATGTAGCTGTAGAGATAGATCATCTAGTTTGTTTCCTTAGTATATAAATAATTTGTTATAATAGTCATTTATGTTTCATTTTAAATTTTAGACATCTAGTTTCTTTATTCCTTTTAACTTATTTATAAATACATTTTATTTCATTTTGAAATGAATATAAATGACCTAATGTTTAGGGACAGCTAGAATTTTTCCACAGCAAATTTTATGATATATTTTTACAGTTTATATTTATATATCACTGTGCTTGGCATAATTAATAAATAACTGAAAAGTTAACATTACTTTTTAAAATAAAGGCAATTTTATTTTTCCATTAACTTCTATTATAGTTTCAAAGATAATGTATTAATTTTTGTTGACCTCTGGTTGACAGAATATTTAAAAAATTTAGCTGTTTCTTCGTCCCCTATTCTTATTGTCTTTTAAAGTACAAACAATTCTGCATGATAAGCCCTGTGGTTCCGTGAATCTTCTTACGGTGTAAATAAGTTACTCTCTGTCTGGGATTGAAGAGTGTTAGGGATTATCTTTCTACGAATTTTTATTTCCTTAGATTTAAAAATTTTTAAGAGTAGCATATACTGTTATTTCAGTAGCTAAAAGATTATTTAGATGTTTATCTAAATGGTGATAGTATAATCATAAGAGTGATGAAGCAAATGTTAACATTGAATTTTGGTAACAATTTTCTTGATGGTAGCAATCCTTTTATTTTTATTGGTACTCCTTTAAAATATTATTACTAGTTAGATTCCTGTTTTAAATTGGAGCTCACCTATCTCTGGAACTTTCAGTTGAGTTTTGGTACCTAGAAATTAGTCAATCATTCATATAGATTATCATTGAAAAAACAATTTTGAGTGTTGAATTTCTTGCCAGGATGTAGCAAAGTGTTTACGTGTTATGCAGAAGCAAATGGAATAATCATAACCTGATATCCATAAATGCTAATTATCTATAAAGAGGCATGGTCTTTTTAAAAAAGATGTCAGTTTTTTTTCTTTTTTTCCCAAGTTATTGGTAGGTCTTTTCTCTTATTTTGTATGGATTATAAGAAACAAAAAAGATGAGCCCACACCTTTTAGAAAGTCTGTCCTGACGTGTGATCAGAATAAACAAAACTAGTATTCTAGGAGAGCAATTTATGCTAAAGTTAGAGTAGTGGTTGATTACCAGGGGAAAAAAAAAACTTCTACTAAAGGGAACAAATGGTATTTGCATTGTGACCATGCTGCATATGTTTGATACTCATTTCATCTTAACAAATGGTCATGTTTACGTTCATCTGAATTTCTAAGGCCAATACTTAGAAAACTGTTTATTTCATTTTAGGGATTGTGTCTCCAATTAAGATTATACTATCAATAGGCATTCATTAGCCATGATTAAATGAAAGAGACAAATTTAGCATTTTTTTCCATTTAGCTGTGACTTTTCCTTAAAAAAATTTTTTTAAATAAACATTAATTTGTCCTCCTGACTCCAGGGCTGGTGCTCTATTCACTGCACCACCTAGCCATCCTCATTAACATTAGTTTGTAAATTTAAAGAGATGTAATCACTTAAATAAAATTTCTTCCTAATATCAAACTATTATATTAGAGGCAGTATGAAATAGTAGTTAGAATGCCAGAATTGGAATCAAGAAAACGTGGGGTTAAGTTCTTTATGACATATATTGGCTATTTTGACCATGGATGAGTCATTTAACCCGTATATGCTGTGTGTGTGTGTGTGTGTGTGTGTGTGTGTGTATACACATATGTTATACAGTAGCGCATATATATATATATATATATATATATATATATATATATAAAACTCTAGGACTTTAATAAGAAATCATAGAAGGAATGGAGGTTTCTATATAGAGAGTTACCCATTTTGACATATTAATAGATCCCTTACCTTATTCATGTTTGAAACTAGTGCCTCTAAGAGCTTAATATAATTCTGCTTCTGTTAAGCCTGAGTAGAACTAATTCATTGGGAACATTTCTGAGTTGTCTTCTTTTAGTTGAAGTGGTTTTCAACCTCTTTACTAGATTTGATAGCCTTTCTAGGCTGTTCCTGATGTGGTAGAATAGCAGGCCTGGATTCAGGAAGACCAGAATTCAAATGTGGCAATTCAAATTAGTAGCAGTATGAACCTAAGCAAGTCACTTAGCCTCTGTTTGCCTCAGTTTCCTCATCTGTAAAATGGGGATAATAATAGCAACTACTTCCCAGAGTTGTTGTGAGCAACAAATGAGAGAATATTTGTAAAGGAATCAGTAAAGTGCCTGACATGTTGTAAGTGCCATATGAATGTTATTTTTTTTAAAGTTCCATATTCACTTCCATAAGTTTTAAATTTTCTCCCCCTCCTTTCCCTTGCTTCTCCCCAAGACAGCATGCGATCTGATAAAGGCTCTATATATACATATTCCTATTAAACATAATAAATGCTGTTCTTGTTAGTAAGAGCTGCCTTTTTTAGGGTTAGGGGAAGGACAGACGAGAACCTATAATATTTCCTCTCATTCCTGATAAGAATCTTTTTCTTGTTCCCTATAGTTTCTCTTGAATTTTAGTTTATGGAGGTATGTGAATCTTTACCCTAAATATGTAATTTCTCTGCCATCCAGCCTTAAAAACTTTTAGAGTTAGGTTTGTGTTATTGTTAATTTAAAACACTATTCCTATTTGTACATTAAATCTTTTTTTGGGGGGGGAGGGGGACTGATTCCTTTAGCAATGACTTTAGCAGAATTCTAGTGACTAGCGTGACTAGACCCAGTGGGGATAGAGAGTCAGGAAGACCTGAGTTCAAATCTTGCTTTAGATACTAGCTACTTGACTCTGGGCAAGTCAGTCTCTGTCTTCCTCTTCTTCTATTTCCTTATCTGTAAAATGGGAGTAATAATAGCATCTGCTTCTCTTTTATTGTAAAAATTAGATGATATAATTTTTAGCTGCATTTAATAAGTGCTTACTATGTGCCAGGCACTGTGCTAAATTTTGGGAATATAAAGGAAAGCAAAAGATGGTCCCTGTCCTCAAAGAGCTCACACTCTAATGGGAAGCCAACATGTAAGCATCTATGTACAAATAAGCAATATACAGGATAAATGGGAAATAATCCGCAAAGACTTCCTGTAGAAGATAGCCTTTTAATTGGGACTTGAAGAAAGCTAGAGAAGCCAGGAGGTAGAAGTGATGAGGCAGTTATAGCTGGTGAAAATGCATGGAGTCTAGGGAATAATGTATTTTTTTTCTGGAACAGCAAAGAGGCCAGGAGGCATTGAAGATGGTGTTAGGGGGGAGAGTAAGATATAAGAAGAATGGAAATATAGGAAGGAGCTAGGTTTTGAATCCCACACAGAGGATTTTGTATTCTATCCTTGAGATAAAGATCCACTGGAGTTCATTGAGTAGGTTGGGCTTTGCACTTTAGGAAAATCACTTTAGTATCTGACAGGAGGATGACTAGAGAGTGGATAGGCAGGAAGGATTGTGGCAGGAAGACTGAACCAGCAGGATGGACTGTGTATGGTAGTAGTCCCGGTGTGAGATGATGAAGACTTGCACCAGAGTGGTGGCAGTTTCAGAAGAGAGAAGGGGGCATAAATGAGAGGTATAGCAAAGTTAAAATCAACAGGCGTTGGCAATAGATTGGATGTGGAGGAATAAGAGATAGTCCAAGATGATACCTATATAGTGAGCCTAGAGGATAAGTGGTGCCTTATTTGCAAACCTTAAAATACTATATAAATGCTAAGTATTGTTATTAATTGTAGGTGACTTAGAGATCTAATTTCCAGTTTATCATTAATTTCTTATTACATATAACTCTCCTGTTTCTGAAAAAGAATTTGAGGAGCAGGTTTAACATTGAACACAATAAAAAGTAACAAAAATCAGTAAAAGGGAGCAGAAAAATGGATTAAGAACTTGAGATGAATTACTCTCCTCAGTTGAATGTTGAATTTAGCTCTGAATTTCTTATAAGTTAAGACAAAAAGGCTACTAACATATTATATGATCATAATATCTGAGAGATGGGGAGAAGATGCCTTATCATCTAGCCTCTACCAGAACAAGAAGCTTCTTTGTAACTGACATGACCTCTTGTCTTGTTGTGATACCTGTAATGAGGGAGAAACCACTGCCTCCCAAGGGAGTCCCTTCCACCTGTAGATAGTCCTAGTTGTTAGCTAGTTTTTTCTTAAATCAGGATAGGCAGAACAAAACTGTTCATACAAGACATCCTTTCTGACATTTGAAGACAGCTTATCATGAGCTCTTGTTCTTCTAAGATCAAACATCTTTAGTTTCTTCAACCAGACTTCTCCTGGCATATCTTGAGGCTCTTAATCAGCCTGGTTGCCCTCCTAGGTGCTCTCTAACTTAATAATGTCTTTCCTAAAACTTTGTTGCCTGTAACTTAATGCAGTACTAGAGTTGTGGTCTGATGAGGGCAGAGTATGACAGTCCTCTTACTTCTGAGCCCTGTGTGGTATTCCTCTCTTAATGTTCCCTAAACTCTCGTTAGCATTTTTGGCTACCACATCACATCATTTACCCAAATAAATCCTTTGGTCCTTTAAAACTCCCAGATTTTTTTTCTCCTTTTTTTTTTTTTGATAAGCTACTGTCTTTCCACATCTCTTTCATCTTGGATTATTATTATTTTTTTTTTTTGGAGGCGGGATGGCAGGGCAATTGGGGTTAAGTGACTTGCCCACCGTCAAAGGTATAGATGGCAAATATTAAATTTGCTGAAGAGACAAAAATACAATCTATAACACAACAGATGACAGCATTCAAGAATGTCAACAAATCTAATATGATGCAATTTAACAGGGATAAATGTGAAGTCTTCCACTTGGGGTCAAAGAATCAACTTTAAAAATCCAAGAAGGGGCGGCTAGGTGGCACAGTGAATAGAGAGCACCAGCCCTGGAGTCAGGAGGGCCCGAGTTCAAATCCCACCTCAGACACTTAACATTTACTAGCTGTGTGACCGTGGGTAAAAATGAAGAAAGATAGTGTGGTATAGTGGAAAGAGTGCCGTATTTATAGTGCCGTATCTTTTCCACATATCTATGTAACTGACCTTTGACAAGTCACTCATTCTCTCTGGGCCTCAGTTCACTGATCTGTAAGATGAGAGAATTGGACTAGATTATGTCTGAAGTTCCTTTTAGCTAAAAAAATTTATCTTGTGTTGAGCAACACAGGGACTGAGTAGAACCCTAGGTTACTCTATTAGACACCTTCTTTCAAGTTGATATTAAGCTTTTAGTAACAATTCTTAAGGTCTGGTCATCAAATCTACTCAATTGTACTACTGTTTACTTCATATTTCTCATAATTTTTTGATAAAGCATGAATGTTTACCTGGAGAGACAAACTTGTTTGTCTTGAATTCAAAAAGGAATTTAATAGCTTAAATCCTCATATAAAGATAAAGGGCATTGTGTAATATTCCCAGTGTCATTGTTTAACATTTTCCCCTCTAATACCCATCTCCTATGAAAGTTAAAGGAATAACCTTAATTCTTACCATAGCAAAGGTGTTACTGTAGGCATCTAAGATTTAGTCATCCATTGTTTTTTGGTTAATCTTGGTTAATATACAGAGATAAGAGCTTAGAGAATCAGAACAGTGGTTAATAAGCATGTCTGTTATGTTTGCTCTTATTTGAGTTCTCAGGGGAAACTTAGGCTAGTGTCCATTTAATCTTTGATTAATATATGAAGTACTGATGTTCTAAGTTGTCGATGAGAGATAGAGCTGTAGTTATTTAATACCAAATGTACACAAAGCAGAGTTGACTTTGAGTTACAGGTTTGACTTGTATTTTCTTCCAGCTAGAGGACTAACTTGTTTCCACATGGAAGTAAGCAATAGGAATGACCTTGAGTTGGGCCAGTATTTCAATCACATTTGTAAATCTTAAAAAGATAATAATAAATGTGTGAGCTGGTAATAAATGAATATTTAATCTTCTTAACCATTTTGGATCATTTGAGAGCCTAAAGTTCTATACCAGATCTAATTTGCCCTGAAAAATTTTTGGGACAACTTTTACCAATGGGCTACCTTCACTATAAAATAACCATAGCTTGCTATCTGTAGAATGTTTGATTTTGATTAGAAAAGTACTCTCAAATAGTTGAGTGAATTAACCTGTTGCATGGGGTTATTTAGTGTGTACTTAAGTAGTTACAGTGTTTGTAATTTTGTCAGTATGAGTACTTTCCCTACTTAGTAGACAGTCTTCAGGAATTGCTGGGGCTAAAAATTTTCTTAGCCCATCCTTTGGGTGAGCCAGCCTGGTGAGGTGTGTTTTTCTGAATTTAGTCAGGTTAATCCTTGGACAATAGATAAGCCTTTATCTGAAGCCTTTTTAGCTGGTAGGTACTGTCAGAATTTGCACTTGATTTGTTTACCCTAAGAACCCAGAGTCACATCCACATAGTGCTGAGGCATCAAAACAGGATGTTAGAGAGAGAATTATTTATTATTGAGGTCCATTGATTTAAATGTTGGAGAAAGTCTAGCCAAAAAGAACAATTTTGGTTTTAGTATAATTTACGCTTAGCTGCTCTCTTTCTGAAAATAGTTGGCCAACAAGCTTAGCTTTTCATGTTTCTTCCTGGTTCAAGGTAATCAAACCATGTCATTTGTGTAGTGCAGTATAATTCTTTTTTTGTTTAATATAACTGAAAGAGAGGTACACCTAATTAATTCATCCTGTAACTGTACCAAATTGTTTAAATGGAAGTCTGTGACAAGCCCTGCTATTACAAGAATGAAATTTGGGAATGAAATTTCATTTCCATATTCGCTTATACCGAAATTTTAGCAATATAACATAGGCTTTGAAAAGAAGCATTAATCTGTCCTGGAATTTAAAGCAGTATTTTATAATTAAAATCACAGGCAATTTCTTATTATGGGATCCAAAGATGATTAGAGATGAGTGAAAAAATTTTTGTTGTACTTAAACATTCATTTAACAAATATTGATTTTATGTCTTTTATGTGTAATATTCTCCCCCAACAAAATTAATTTCCTTAAGGGCAGAGACTCATTTTTGTCTTTGTTATCCGAAGCTTATAGTAAATGCTTAATAAATGTTTGTTGATCTAGTATAAAGTCATGCTGGGGAGTACAAGGAAAATATACTATAATTTTTTTTTTAGAATCTAATCAGAAGCAAATAACTATATAAAGTAGTATTATGTGAAACAGCAGGAAGGGATATACAAAATGCTCTCCATAGGAAAAGATGGAGAGATTACTTTTTAACTTATATCACTTAGATAAGTAACGTGGTACAGCTATCAGAGAAGTCTGGTATAGTAGAAAATGCAGGATTTAGCATCAGTGGATCTGGCTTAGGATCCTCAAACTTATTGTGTAATCTTGGAAGCTGGTTCTTTTCTATAAAAGGGAGTTCATCTAGAATAATCCTGTAGAACAGTGTAGCAGTGATCATTTGTAAAATAGTTCTGCTTTAAACCTGCTTGCTCCTCATGCAGAATTTTAGATGAAGAGACCTAACCCAGTGATTTGTTAGAAGAAAATTGGCTTTGAGTTTGGTGATTGGCTATATCCAAGGTGAGCATGACCCTCTAATGAAATTGCAATGTGAAATATAAAGGATTTCCCTCAGGGCGAAAGAGTTGTATCTTTATGCTTTTGGAGTTATCTGATTCTGTATTTGCTAGTTGATACCATAAATTGGACATATGTAGATAGAGTTGTAATAGAATAGTTTAAGTCATATAATAGGAAAGTTTGTGTACTTTGTAAGTAGAGCTTTTAAGAGGGGGAAGTATATGACATGGAACTGCCAGCGTGGAGAGAGTAGGGTTAAGTTGTAGGGGAGGTGAACCTCAAGGCTGGAGTCATGAATCAAAGAGATTTGAAGAAAAATTATATCCAGGAACAGGATGGTTAGTATTGTTATCTTTAGTTCACCTTCTACAGATGGGATGAAATTCCTAATAATGTACGTTCTTTGGGGGAGAATTGAACAGAGGGAGACAGATTGATTGAAAATAATATCAGATGAAACTCTATGTGGTGACAGTTGGAATTAAGGCATTTGCTTTGAAGTGTCTGAAATTTGCCTACATATCCTACTATTTATCTTTAAGGAAAAATATAAAAAGGTTTAATTTGCTCCCAGTACTCAAGAGACTGAAAAGTGGAAATCTAATATATATTTGTAGCTTCCACATGTTTGAGGGATTCTGAATAAAGACTACTATAAAAGGATGTAGAAGGCTCTGCCATTTGAAAATGGAGTAAGCTAACAGTAGTGGACATCTACAACATATTAAAGATCCTACTTAAAGTAATCCCAACTCAAATCACTATCTCCTCAGTTTTCACAAAAGTAGAAAGTTGTAAAGTACTTATTTTTTGGAAAATTAGAATTCTCTTAAAGCTATTTCTTGATGGGAAGATATATATGTATAGAAGCCATATGTACTAATATAGATTATTATAGAGGCCAGTGTAAAATGAATTCAAGTAAACTTAGTTAAGAATCATTTATTATGCCTCTCATCAGAAAATCCTTATTCAGGTCCTCCTGCTTATTTTCCAAAATTGAATATGTTAAAGACTTGTATTGGGTGGCTCTTTCTGGGAATGAATTCCTGCCTGCCTCATTCTTAGTTTATTGCTGTTTGAGAGGCTTGGTCAGTCAATGCTAGATAGTTCTGTAGGTTGGAGAATGTGGTTTTTAGATGTTTTCATATAAGGTTATGGAGACTCACTGTAGATATTTAAAAAAACAAACAAAAACCCTCCTGTATTTTCATTCCAGAATTTTCCTTAATAGTGAACTTTTATTTCTTTCTTGAGGAGAAATTTTTGTCTTCAATCATACTTAGTTGCCAAGAGTTAATTTTTTTTTAGGTGTAAGGAAGACCTAAAAAATTTCCTGTTGTTTAGGTAAAGGGACCTGGAAAGAGTGTGCAGTTTGGAGCTGCTAAAATGGTTTCTGTGGCTCTCTTTAAGTTTTACTATTCAATTGCTAATTTAATGAACAAGTGAAATCAGTAATTGGCTAGATAGATCATAAAGAAAGAGCTAATCCTAGAATATGTAACCAAAATGACATAAATGACTGCTCTTATGTTACTTATGATATTATTAAATTACAATCAAATTGTTTAGATCATGAATATTTTTTGGGGGGGAGAAGTCTGTTTTCTAAGATGACAATGTGTTTTATTTTGTAAATTATAATAAGACTTGGTATTTCAGTGAAATCCATCTAGCATCAGGGATGCTGCTAACTCCCAAAACTGCTTCCTTGCTAATCATGGTCACTTGGTCAGTGGTAGGTAAAGAGGCTTAGACCCTTTCTCCATTGCTAAAGCAGAACTGTTGTAAACATTTTTAGTTCTGTGGAAACACAAAAAGAATGTTTTTAAATTATAAAATTTTGGACATTAGTGTGTCCTTTAAGCCATGCTCCAAATTTTGATAATCTTATTGTGCTACTAGAAAATTTTATTACATTGTACAAGATGCCATAGTATATAAATCAATAAAATTTTGAGATAAGTTCAGCATTTTCTCATCTTTTTAAAATTAATATATCTCTTAACTATAAAATGTCCCTATCCCAAAAGGTTTATTAATTTCATAATTGGGGGAAAGATTACAAATATATTCCATGGAAGAATAAATTACATAGTGGGACAAAAAGGGAAGAATAGGTAGGAATACAAACTAGAACTCTCAGATTTTTGATTGATTGAAAAAAATGCTCAGCCATAATTTTTAGAGGTATGTAGTGTTAAACAAAAGTCATGACTCTCTAAGACATGGGTAGTAAGTAACTTGATTTATTACAGGAGAAAGGCACATGCAGTGGGAACTCCTGATTCCAAGGAGCCTACCTTAAAGACAGAGCCTTAGATATTTATGAGGTACAACAAAAGGGGAAAGTTTCATGAGAGGATAATCTCCTCCCAGATGGAAATGGCATTGGAGGAGGGTGAGAGCAGTAGGAGAGCAGTGTGAAGGGATTAGGAGGATGTGGGAAACTAGGACCATGGGGGGAAGATATGAAGTTTATTTGAAAGGGTCCAAGTTGCACAGTTTATCAGTATGGGTAGGCTGGCCAGAGTCAGGCTTGTAGCTGACTTGTCTTCCAGGACTGAAAAGTTTAATAGAGTTAAGTTGCAAAAGATCACTCTTATGTTATTTTGGTGGGAGGAAGGGGAAAGGGAAAGTAAGGTAACTTAACAAGTACACGGGGCCTCTCCACAGAAGATAATGAAGGACTTCTTATGATATATAACTGATTATGATTTGAAAAAAATATTTTTGTAATTGAAAAATACTGTTTGAATACCTATTGTAAGCAGATCAGAAGGTAGCACTGATTTTGAGAGCTGTAGGTGACTCATTTGTAAATATGAATGTTATTTTAAAATAGTTCATAAATAGACAAGTTTGGTGTGATATTTTTTAAAGCTATTTTTAGAAGTACAGGCCATTGTTTCGTTGCAGCATATTACAACTTTTTCAGGTTCAATTTATTGTCCTTTCTTCTGTCCATTTTGTGTAGAAGGTACAAGTTGGTAGTGACATTTGGCACTTCTTTTTCCCAGTACAGCAATGCAACTTGATAATAGATTTTATGTTATCATTTATGGCACAAAACTTTTTATAGAGCTTTCTTCTAAAGTAATTTTTCTATAGTTCACTACTATCTTAAGAATTTAAAAAAAGTAATTGTTATAGAAATTTATTAAGAATCTCAGAAATTAGAATAGACTTGTTCAGTCCTCTAGTCTAAACATGAATTACTACTTTAACATTCTTAACCAAAATGATAATTCAGAATCCACTTGAATACTTTCAATGAAGGACAGTCCATTACTTCCCAGAGTGGCTGATTCTGTTTTTGACTGGCTCTCATTGTTGGGAAATTTTTCTTTCTATCAAGCCAGATCTACTTCTTTTGCATTTCTACCTGTTGACCCTCTCTCTGAGTTTAATACGGGTCCTATTAAGTTAAATTCTTTATTCTTCCATGTGACAGCTCTTAGGTAGCTTTGAAGGTAGCTCTTATGACTTTGCTAAAACTTTTCTTCTCTGGACCAAATATCCTTACTTCTTTTTGCTTATCTTCATATTGGCCTGTCCTTCAGTTCTCTCAGTATCCTGGTTGCTTTGGATGCTCTCTAGATTAGCAATTTCTCTTGTTTTTGTTTTTTTTGGGGGGGGGGAGGGCAGTTGGGGTTGTGACTTGCCCAAGGTCACATGGCTAGGTTTTGTGTGTGTGTGTGTGTGTGTGTTAAGTGTCTGAGGCTGGATTTGAACTGATTCCAGGGCCAGTGCTTTACTCACTGTGCCACCCAGCTGCCCCTAGATTAGCAATTTCTTTCCTAAAATGTGACTTCTAAAACTGAACACATTACTCTTGATGTGATCCAATTAGGACAAAGTTTAACTGGCCAGCCATTTACCTTATTAATGTAACCTAGCACAAGATTATATTAGCTTTTGTGGCTGCAGTCTACTGTTGACTCATTGAGTTTGCATTTTACTAGATTTTTTTTTCACATAAGCTGTGAACCTATATCCAGAGGGGGTGATTATATCTTCCCACACTAGATACAGCTCATTAGAAAAAACAGCATTGGGGCGGCTAGGTGGCGCAGTGAGTAAGAGCACCTGCCTCAGAGTTGGGATGACCCGGGATTGAGTCCGGCCTCAGAAAATGAGCACCCACATATAAATAATGACTAGCCGTGTAACCTTGAGCAAGTTACTTAACCCCAATTGCCATGTAACCTTGAGCAAGTTACTTAACCCCCCCAAAAACCCCAAAACAACAACAACATCAACCACCACCACTGCCACCAGTACCAGCACCAAAAAACCCAAGTGTTCATGTCTCTCTATAAAATTTCATCTTAAAAGATTTGGCCCTTTGTTCTAGACCTGGGGATTGTAAACTGTGGCCCAAAGCTTGTCCCACTTGTTTTTGTCCCCCCAAATCTAAAATTTAAGGTCTAAGTGTTTTTCCTCCCATTTTAAAATACAAAAATGTATAAAACAGATCACAGGCTAGATGGGCCAGGTTTGGTCCTAAGATTGTAGTTTGCTGACCCCCTGTTCTAACATATGAAGATTATTTATCATCCAACATTGGAGCTATCCCCTCTTGAAAAAAAGCAGAACATAGCCCTTCTTCTCATCCATTTAAATATAAATATATCTCATTTAAAACTGTAAAATATATGTTAATTTTAATGATTTGGTAAATTATTTAAATTTGTTTAAGTCTATGATAGTATATATAATATGAGTAGATGGTTTTTATAATTTGAGGTCTTACATCTGAACATTCTTGAAAGTGTTCTACTACTGGTTGCCACATGGTTATTACGTTTGGGGAACTTAATATTTCCTTCAGATAATTTCTGATTCAGTTGGCAAGAATTGGCCTTGTTATACATATATAGAGGAACAATGTTGATTTGTCTTTGTTGACACATCAAGGTCAGAATTTGCAGCTCTTAATGTAAACTATTAATATATAAAATATATTCAGCTAAAATGCCACAAGAACATTGGCAATTCAAGGTTCTGCCCCATATACTGTGAGTTAAGGAATTTACTTTCTGGGTTAAACTTTGTAAAGGTATAAAGGACTTAATTTTTTTTTCTTTTTGGAGGGCAATTGGGGTTAAGTAACTTGCCCAAGCTCACGTGGCTAGGTTTTTGTTTGTGTGTGTTAAGTGTCTGAGGTCAGATCCGAACTCAGGTCCTTCTGACTCTAGGGCCAGCACCTTATTCACTGCGCCACCTAGCTGCCCCCAAGGACTTAATTTTTGTATCAAACTAAGCCTAAGCTGTCTTGATGCTTCCAGCTCAGTTGTTCAGAGTAGATTGTGGTATATGAGATTTTTGTTGTGTATGAAGGAAACTTCATTGCTCATAAATGAATGGATGTGGACACATTTTAGTATGTTTTAAACTGGTTTAGATTTAGAGGAATCAGATTCCCAATATTTCAGATCTCTGGAAAGTTATGTTTGCCTGAAATTGCCATTCATTGATAATATGTTCTTTTTTTTTTAAATAGTGCTTTATTTTTTCCCAATTACATGTATAGACAATTTTTAACATTCCTTTTTTAAAAAAAATTGGAGTTCCAAATTTTCTCCTTCCCTTCTTTACTTCCCCTCTCCTTAAGATGTTAAGTAATTTGATATAGGTTATATATGTGCAATCTTGTAGAAACATATTTCCATATTATTCTTGAAAAAAATATTTTGAGGGTAAGAAAACTTTCTTAAACCATCATTTTGTGATATGCTTTCTTTAGTGTCAAGTAATTTTGATAATTGTATTGAACTAGTTGTTGAGGGGCATGTGATTCCATAGCTGGTTTTTTCTTTTTTTTTGGGGCAAATGTACTGTGTTCAGTTTGCTGATATTTTGTGATCTCGTTTTGTTATTTCATGAGGATCTTTTTTTAAAAAATTGCATGATCTATGAAACTCAGATACTGGCAGTTTACTTTGAGATGGTGGCTATATTTGCCAAAATAAAGAAACAAACAAAAAAAACAGTACACTAAGTTTGTATTTGCCAAACAATAGGTAAATATCATTGTAATGACTTAAGTATTAACAGGTAAATTGCACATCCAGTTTATTACATTTTTGTCTCAGATTCAGTCTTAATATTCCAGATATTTTTCCTCAATGCTACTATGGTTTAACCAGTGTTCAGTCATTATGTATCCTCCTGTTTAATCATTTTCTTCTTTTATTCTATAGCTTCACATTTTTCTATGTGAAAGTGTGATTGGATTGTTCTGTTCCTTACATTGCTTTTATAAAACAAAAATTTTGCTTTACTTTTGTAAAATGAAGAAACAAAACAATACTGCTTAAACTGCTTTGTTATTAAGATTGAAAATTGCACTAACCTCATCATAACATTCTTTGTTATAGAATATATTTCCATTTAAGGCAAAGACCTACAACTATATCCAAAGGGGATTGCTTACTGAAATGCAAAAAATAACCTTTCAAGGTGTTCCTTATAGCATAGATTGCCAAGGCCAACATTACAATAAAAGGTTGCGATGTACAAAGAATCTTTAGTATGATTATGAGATAGAATAGTGTTAGTTAGAAGATTTCAAGAGATCTAGTTTAGATCTAAGACAAGATATTTTGCCCTTTTGCCCTTAGTTTCTTTATCCTTAAAATGAAGTTTTCTCTTATATGAAGTCATCTCCAGATCACTTCTGTTTGGGTTTGGAATGCATTGTGTAATTTTTTTTTTTTGTTATAATTTTATGGTATAAATTGTGGTTGGTGATTGAGAAGCATGCATAGGGAAACCACTGTGAAAGAAAATTTACAAAAACAAATGCGCACCATACCTATTCCTTTGTTCCACTGATTTTACCTCCCTTGTTTATGTTATGATTATATTTTATTATAGTTGTTCAATAAATTATTCTCAGATATTTTATATAGTTCATTTAATTAAATTATTCCATGAAATGAAAGCAAGCATAAAGTATATTCCAATGAACTTTTAGTTTTTTCTTGATATAATTTCTTAGCTACCTTTTAAATTTCTCTTGACATATTCTTATCTAGTTTAATGAGCACCTAACATGCATTTGACATAAAAAATAAGACTGGATGGTAAAACATCCTTTGGATTAGTCTGGATCTCATTTTAATTTTCTTATTCAGATTACTAGCAGCAAAAGTTGTTAGTGTCCATATATAAGCAGGTGATTTGATGAAGTCACATATAGTAGGAATAGCGTAGAATTGAAGTCAGGAGAACTAGGACCATAGGCCTCAGTTTTTTCATCTTTAAAATAAGCACTTGGACTAGATGGACTTCTATAGTCCCTTCTAGATCCAAAATTCTATTATTATTTATATTAAAGATTAATGTGAGCAAGCACCTAGGTTTTCTTTCCTAGTCTTCAGTCTGGTGGATCAGTAATCTAGCAAACATTTGTTAACTACCTGTCATGTACAGAATGCTGCTATCTTAGATAGTCCTACATTAAATAGATGAAGAATCACTCTTTGAAGAAGTATAAATGTTCAAAACCTCTTTCTATTTTTTGTTTGTGAAAGAGTTAATTTTTTTGCTTCCATCAACCTTCTGTGAATTTTACCTTCTTTAAAAATAACTCTAACCCACTAACTTAATTCATAATTACTCCCTTTTCTGGTTCCCCATCATTTAACAGCAAATCCTTTGGCAAATGGTCTAGTCTGTTTAATTCCTTAGGGATTGTTGTTGCTATGTTTACAGTGTCTTGCGTACTTTGGGTGTTCAGGAAAATGTTATGTAAACAATAAAAGGTTGTAGTAAAAAATGTTCAACTCTGTTGTTCATGCAAAAGAAGAATGGTGACATAGATATTGAAATATTGCAAATAATTAAAAAATTTATATTTAATTTTAGAATGCATAAATATGTAAATATAATGCAAATACTATAGTATTTGCCCAATAAGCAAAAAAGAAAACTGAAGTATACTCAGGAAATACGAACAATTCAGAGTTAGAAACATGGCATTGACCAGAATAAAAACAAAACAAAACAAAACATGGCATTGACCAGAATAAAGGATTAAGATATTCCTGTAGATTACAACATAGGTAATTGATAGTTGAGTTTAAGAGATATTACTCTAATTTGATATTTTGCTAAATTTATTCAGTATGTTTTCTTTAATTAATTAGGATGCCTAGCTATTTAAAGGAACATTTCCCACATCTAATTAAAAGTAAAAATGTTTTCTTTTCTTTTTTTTTTTCAGGGCATGAGTATTATAGAACAACTAGACCCCGTATCTTTTAGTAATTACTTGAAGAAATACCATAACACAATATGTGGAAGACATCCCATTGGGGTGTTACTAAATGTGAGTATTCAAGTGAAACCTTGGTGTTCGAGTTTGTTCCCATCCACAATGAAATGATTGGCATTAATTCATTACTGGACATATTCGTAGTACCTTTTTTCTAATTTGCTTTTAAAATGCTAGCGTTATAACTTTTGTTAAGTATATTTTTTTAAACTATCAGAAGGGATTACAATGCTCTCTTATACTTGTTGATCTCTCAGTGAGAGAATGTAAGTAGCGTTGTGGAAGGAACACTCACTGCACTATTCCTGGCTGTGCCATGTAATAGCTATGTGACGTTTAGCAAGCCAGTCATACTCTTTAGGTTAGTTTTGAGTTGCTGTCTTTGTAAAATGAAAGTATTGGACTATATAGCTATGATTTTTTTTTTCCCAGCTCTGACATTTTATCAAATCCCATTTCCTTTTGCGATCTCTTACCAATATGTTCTTTCAAAGATCTATTTTGATTAGAAGCTACATTTTTTTTTTTTGGAGGGTAATTGGGGTTAAGTAACTTGCCCAAAGTCACACGGTTAGATTTTTGTTTGTGTGTGCGTTAAGTGTCTGAGGCCGGATCCGAACTCAGGTCCTTCTGACTCCAGGGCTGGTGCTCTACTCACTGTGCCACCTAGCCACCCCATAGAAGCTACATTTTTGTAGGTTATATATAGAGTAAACAAAAGCTTAGTTCCTGTTCTTTAAGAACAGTCTCAAACAGGATATATAACATTGAAGCTTCCTGTATTGCAACTTTATCTGAAGAAGAAGAAAGGACCAAGAATTTTGGTGAGACAGACTTTAGAGAGGCAGTATAACAGTAAGACAGATGGGTAGATAGCCTAAGAGGAACAATGGAAAACTAATTTAGGAATCAGAAAAGATGTAGAACAAATAATAGGAGTGAATTAATAAGGATGAGAGAAGGAACACAGATTCAGATTAGGTGCTAGGAGATTTGGGATTTTCATCCTTGTTTCACTAACTGTGTGACCTTCTGGAAGCTTTACCTTAATATTCTTTCTTCCAAAAATGAGGGGCTTAAACTAGATGATTGTGACATCTCTTTCAACTCTAAAGTTATGTTTTAGAGTTGGAAAATTTAACATGAAGGAGAGAATATAGATGGGGAGAGTTTGACATCAGAACCTTGATACCCAATGTGATTTGAAGGGCAATAAGAAATCATTTGAAGATTTTTAAGGAGGTGGTTGCATGTAATATGGTTACAGTGGTTGGTACAGAGGGAACATTTTGGTTTAAGGATTTTGCATTGCCTACAGGGATGTATATTAGCAGTTTTTAAGAATCCAAACCCAGTCAAACTCCAATTTTTTTCCCCTCTTAACTCAAGTGCTACCTCATCTATAAGTCCATTCTTGATTTTCCCAGTTGCTACTGCTTCCCTAAATTTTTTTTTTTGTATTTAATTTATTTTATCTTTAATATTTACACATGTTGTTTCCCTTAGTAGAATGTTAGTACCTTGTGGAACTGGTTTCTTTCTTTGTTTTAGTTTTGTCCCTGTATCCAAATCACCAGCTAGAGTGCCTGGCATATTGCAGGCACTTAATACTTTTTTAATGAATGAATTATATCTGAGTGAACCAGTTAGTATTAGTACTAAGTATATATATATATATATATATATATATATATATATATATATATATATATATATATATATAAATTAACAATAGCTGAGCTTTATGGATCTTTAAGATTTGCAAAGTACTTTACATATATTATCTCATTTGAATTTTGGAAATCAAGGTGTCAAAATATTATAGCTAAACCTGAATTGAACCAGTATTTCATTGGGCTCAGCTCTGGTAAGGAAAAGCCTTCCACAGTTCAAGGGTAAAATACTCAGAAATTTATCTTTGAAGCTAAAATTAATGAGGGCCTGTAAGTATTAGGAATAACCTCATTAAATGTAGGGAGAAAGGGGAGCTAAACTTTAAGGTAACTTGAGGTTTAACTTTTGGATAAATGACAAGGTGATAGTATTTTCCACAGTAATAATAGTTGTTAACTTGGGGGAAGACCTTTAAAGAAAAAACTGTCAGAATATTATTTACTAAACCTATCTAATGTGAAGGCAACCCCAAATCTTTTTTTTTTTTTGAGGGCAGTTGGGGTTAAGTGACTTGCCCAAGGTCACACAGCTAGAAAGTGTTAAGTGTCTGAGGTCGGATTTGAACTCAGGTCCTCCTGACTCCAGGGCTGGTGCTCTATTTACTCAGCCACCTAGCCACCCCAACCCCAAATCTTTTTAGGAAACAAAAAGAAGGTAAAAGGTAAAGAGGTTTAGAAATTATCAATGAAGTTGAAGAAATAATTACTAATTACTTATTTAACAATCCTCACTTCATGTATAATTTGTGTCCTAACTATGTTTTTTTCCTCTCTTATCCTTAGGCTATCACAGAACTCCAGAAGAATGGAATGAATATGAGCTTTTCATTTTTGAATTATGCCCAGTCAAGCCAGTGTAGAAACTGGCAAGACAGTTCAGTGAGTTATGCAGCTGGAGCACTTACAGTCCACTGAAGCTCTGAATACTCAGGGATACCACCTGCACATACTCATTCTCTAAATGGGGTCCCAGCCTAGCCCTTACAAAGATACAGTTCCTGGTCTTTGGGGATACTGAAACCTCACAATTAATAGAACTTTCTTCTCTTCTTTTCTAGTAGGTGTAGTCCTTCCTTAATTTCAACTCATTATAAAATGCTTTCATGTTTGGGACAATGGAAGGAAGGAAGACTGGCATCAAAATATTTTATGATTTAAAAAAGTGATGATGGATGTAGAGTCATGGTGGTAGATGGTCCTTCAAATACAACCTGTAAAGCATTTACCATATTCTAAATTTGCACTCTTTGCAGACCTGTGCACATATATTCAGCTTTCAGAATAGTTTTGCAAATTGTAAACAAACAAAAAAGGGTGGAAGCTTTTTAATAATGAAAATTGCATTTATAAATGATCTGTATTAGAATATAATAAATCTCCAGTATAGTCAACTACTACCCGTGTTGTACAACAGATACCTTCTATTTTAGTTGCTAATAAAGGGCTACACAACTCAAATTAGTCTGATTTAAACTTATTGCTCTGTGGTATATGTGTAGATTGCTTCTCATTAACTTCATCTTAGAATTATGATGTTGAGTTTGGAAAACAGCTTCTTTGTAAGGTAGTTTAGGATGTGTTTATATGAAGACTATTTCAGTTACAGAAATTAGTATAATGTTACAATTTACCAGTTGACTTTTCAAAGCTATATATAGTATGCCAAAATTGCTTTTAGGTATATGAAATCAATTTTTGTCACTAAATACCATGTTATAGTAAACTTTATGATCAAATTTAGCAAAATACGGTTAATTTTAGCCCTTCAGCTGCAAAGATTGTTTGCAGGATGCTAGTTTGCAAAGATTGTGGAACATGTCTTGTCTTTTATGGTTATCACCAAATTGTTGCCACTGTGTTCCACAGTACTTTAAAAAATTCAACTTTGTCTTGAACTCATCTTTTTCAGTAAAAAATCATTTTTTAAAAATCCCTTACTGTTCCTACAATTCCAATATTTAAATGGCAATTCTATTTCTTTTCCTCTTGCTTAATTTAGACTAAATTAGACTTAATTTGACTGAAAAATGTCATGGTAGTGGTTGTTATTATTTGTCCATCCTGTGTGTGCTAGATTGCATTAGTGTAGTCTAGTACTTGATTTCCCAGCTATTGGATTCAATTTTGAAATCTTCAGTACAATATCTGACAAGCACAATACTTAGGTGCCTTGCACCAATTGTATTCAAATATTTGATTTTTCTATTTATCAAGCATTAATTTTTTTCTACCCAAGGAGTGATTTAAATGGTAATACCTTTCTAAATGGAGTAAAATTGTCCTATGCATATCTGTGGAAAAATATGTCATTAGATTAGATATCAGCGATTTAAATCCTGGCATGTTCAATAGAGAATTTTTTTGGAGGGGATGGTGGGATAATACAATGTCTTTTGTTTTATGGATTTAAATGAATTGCATCAAAATTGATTGTAATACATGATTTTTTTTAAAGCCAACCATTGTCCCTTGTTCTTATAAAATTTGCAATATATTTTCTGGGAAAAGTTTTCCAGTTTGATGAGTTGTAATTTCCTTTTTAAAGAAAGAGGATAAGATGGTGGCCAGGCCTGTTAAATGCTGGCATTGTAGTACAGGGACTGCTTTTATAGTATTTTTTTTAAATGTAGGATCCTCCCTAATCACCTTTGCCCTTTCCCCAGAACATAGGAACATCTGCCATGCCTGGGAATCCCCTGGCTCCACACTTATACCTCCTAGAATTTAGTGCAACTACTTCGCTCTCTCTCTCTCTTTTTTTTTTTTTGGTGTGTATTTATAGTGTGTCAGAGAGTTGGGCTGTTGTAGCACCCTTCAGTGGTGAGTGCTACTATAACCCAGCCTGAAATTTCTTAGTGTCCTAATTTGTCAATTCTGGACATTTGGTATTCTGGTAAAAATACATTTTCTTTAAATGGAGAATATCTGTATTAATAACTTGATCAGCATCATTTTACACTATATAAACATCATGTAATTGAGAAAGAGCACTGGGTGAGATAGAAGGCCTTAATTCTAGTCTTGGCTTTCCACCTCTGTATCCTTGAGCAAGTTAATCACTCTGAACCTCAGGTTCCTTCATAAGAAATGAATTAGATAATAATATGGACTAGATAATATCTGAGGTTCCTTCTAGCTCTAAACTTTTATGGTTCTATGAACTTAATCCATGGCAGTTCTGGTGTCACTTGTATAAAACAAGTTAAAACTGCTAAGTGATTGAAGTATAAGGTGCTATCTTTTTTCTTCATAGTATAAAGATTTTTTTTGTTATAACAATATAAAGAGCAGTTAATTTGTATTAGCTAAATGGAGTAAGTTCTGAAATGTTGGATCTAGGCTAATAGAGTTTATGTGCCTTTAAAGAGTCTATAGCTTTTGGACAGATTTAAACATTTTTAAACTGTATATAACATGGTTAAATTGACCTTTGATTATCTACTTTATACTTCATTCGTGGTGCATCACAGATTGATTTCTTTGCATTGCTCATTATACCTATGAGTGTTCATTTCTCTCTGACACCTATGTTGTGATGTATTACTTAGAAAATACAATTTGATTTTTCATTTCAACTTAAGTAAAAATGTCATCAAGGAGTCCTGTCATGGTTAAATAACAAAGCGTTGTTGTAGGAACAGAACATAAAACCATCTAGGTCATCATAATGAGGCAGTGTGTGACACAAGATTGGTCAGGAAAGCTAGGGTTGTTGTGGAATTGGGTAGATCTGATCTAGTTGCTTTATCTAGATTACCCAGAAAAGTATCTGGATCTGAAGTGTTAATATATAACAGTTTCCCAGAAACCCAGGAAAATCTTTATTAGGATTGTCTGTATGAGGAACACTTTGCAGAGTAGCTGTTTTAAGAGAAGCTTGACCAACTGAGGCAATTTCATAGCTAGTTGGTCAACCACTCTTTGTGGAACTTTCTTGATCTTAAAGAGCCATAGTTAGTTATAGTAGTTCAACTAAGAGCAGATTGAGCCTCTTTAGTCAACCCAAGAATATTTATTGTCTCTATTAAAGAGAAAAGCTTTGTAAATCTTAAAGTGAAATATATGTGTGTGAATTATTAATATTGTTGTTTTTAAAAGAAGACTTCTATCTCCAGAAACTGATATACCCCAATTTAGGCCTCTACTCATTAACTTCTATCTCCAGAAACTGATATACCCCAATTTAGGCCTCTACTCAGTTGCCCATGTTCCTTAGGGACGTGGTTAAGTCAACCCTAGGACAGGGCCTCTTTAGAGATCTCAGTAAGATACTTCATTCCATGAGCCAGCTGGTGATGTAGGTTGAAATACTGGTTCAACTGGTGTGATAGATTCTAGAGCAGAGCTGGGGAACTTGTGGCCTTCAGGCTACATTTGACCTCTAGGTCCTCAGGTGTGGCTCTTTGACTGAATCCAAACTTCACAGAACAAATCCTCTTAATAAAAGGATTTGTTCTGTAAAACTTGGACTCAGTCAAAAAGGCTGTACCTGAGGACCTTTAAGTCTGTATGTGGCCCTGAGACCACAGGTTCCCCACCCCAATCTAGAGACTTCCCTATAAAGATCTCTAATGCAGTGTTCAAGGCATTAACAATAACAAAGGTTATTTAACTTTTTTTTAAATCAGTTTGAGTGAAGGCATAGAAGGTGTACTTAATCAGTTTTGCAGATGGCACAAAACAGGGAGATACATGACATAATCAGGATTCAGAAAGATTTTAGCTCGTATGGTTGGATCAGTTCTACTAAGATGAATTTGATAGGGATAAATGACCTATATTTCATTTCTGAAAGTCAACTTCATAAGTACAGGATGGAGTAAGTGTGGCTAGAAAATTCATTTTTAAAAGGATGGGAGTGGGATTAGTTAACTACGAGCTCAAACCAGAAAAGTTAATTTGGTCCTAGGTTAAATTAAGAGAGGAATAGCATTCAGGAATAAGATGACAGTCCTGCATTCTTCCCTTTCCAGATCATTCCTCAAATATTGTGTTCCATTTTACATGCCACATTTTAGGAAAGATATAAGTAGAGAGCAACTGGAAGAGGGTAACTAGGATGACGAGGAGTCTTGATGCCATGCCATATGAGGATTAGTTGAAAGAATTTGAGGATGCTTGCTCTGAAGAAAATACTCCCCAAATTGGCCCTCTCTTAACAAAATAAAAACATTTAAGCAAAATTGACAGAGACCTCATCCAAAAATAGCTACAACATCCAGCACCCTAGTTCGCTTTCTTGCCAAGAGGAAGGAAGTTTGTTTTATCATGTTCTTTGGGACTGGACTAGGTTATATTTCAGTCTTTGGGACTGAGATTGTTATTGCAATTAATCTGAGTTCAACTCCCTTGTGTCAAGTAAGGACTGTATGATGATTTGTTGGGGATATTATAGAGGGAATCCCTTAATTCATTTGTCTCTTGGGCTAGATGGCCTCTGAGATCTTTTCTAGCCTGTCAGATTTTGTAATGACAGTTTGAACAGAGTAGGAAATTTTGGTAGACAGCCAGACTCAATTTGGACTTTCTAGACATCTGCCACTTGTTGACATGGGCTTTGTACAAAGCCCTTAACTTGTTGCAAGAGTTTTTAGAGGTTGGCTTGGAGATTGGCGAAGTTATTGTAGAGCAGGTAGCACTGAGAGATTGGAAAGTAGCAAAAGTGTAAGCTTCAATGGAAGAAATAGGAGTTGTTTTATATGGGGTTTGGGGGAAGGAACTCACTTGTAAGGGAAATTAATCAGAATGAGCCATTTATTTTAGGAGGTCGGTACTGTTCCAGATTTAAGTTACTTAATTTGGTCTGCTTTTTCATCTTGGGATGATGAGCTAACATCAAATGAAATTTGTTTTTAATTTTTTTTATTCTGAACTTAATACTTCTTTATACAAATAGAACAGAAAAAGGATTATATGTGAAACCCCAAATCTATTATGTGCTGCTTGCTTTTAAAAATATGATAATAAATTCAACATGTTACTTTCAAAGCTGGCCTGCTTGTCTCTGTTTCCTTTTGAACTAATGTTCATTTAAAAAATGCTTCAGTGTCCCCCACCCCTTTTTAGCTCCCTTCTTTCCTCTCCCAGTAATCTCCCTCTCCAGTACAAAAAAGAAAAACACAATGCTTGTAACAAATAATCATAGTCAAGCAAAACAATCCTACAAGTCAGTCATGTTCACAACTTGAATCCTTCACCTCTTCATCATTGGTCTCCTGGAGGTGAGGTTGCTTGTTGCATTAATTAGTCAGAGTTCTTAAATCTTTCAAAGGTGTTTTCCTTTACAGTGTTGGTAAGGTCATAGGAATCTTGACCTGGAAAACAGAAAAGAAGATATGATAGAAACAGAATTGATGCTTACTGTAAAATGTGAACTTGTCCAGGATTCCACAAAAGTTGTAAAAAGTCATGGGCTGTACTGATGGCTTCCATCTTTTGTTAGGAGCAGAATTTACATGTGAATATGAACATACCACCAGACTTTACAGGTGACAAGATGGAAGCTTTTACTTAATCCACATTGCCCAAATGAGAGCATCTTTCTTACTTTGACTGATACAGAATTAAATGTGGAGTGGCCTGTTCTTATTTTCTCCCAACATCATCTTCTCACAATTCTTTAATCCTCCAGAGACTGGCTTGTTGAAGAAATTATCCTCTTCTGTGCTGAGGCTCAAGTTGACTGTCACTTGTAGATTATTAGCCTTATAAGATTTAGGGGGGACTGTTTTGCTGGTTATGGTTGTTTCCTTTGCCAAAGATGTGTATCACAGATTCCTTAAGAGTATTTTCTTATTTGTCCTGAAACTAGCTATATGATGGATTGGAAAATTAAGGTAAAAAATGGACCAGTGATCTGCAAGTTGTGGTTGTCAGTATAGATACTATAATTTGGATGTTAAAGCACTTGAGAGAATTGCCAGAATTTATGTTTGAAAGCACATAGTTCTTCTCCTAGTTAAGTTTTATAGATGATAATGTATAGAAAAGGTAAAGACACAAGTATACCTTTTTGTGCCCTTCCAATTGATCTAACACAACATTGGTACTTCAAATTTTGAGCATAAGATATAGCTGGGCCCTGATTACCTCCAAATTAGGACTAATCAGTGGCTTAGTGTCTCAGAGGTATTTCAGGGACTATTAAAAAGCCTCAGTTTCTTCACAGTGAATTGAATAAGGATCCCAGGAACTATATGAATCCTTAGCTACCTCTGAGTTGTCAGTCTAGGACAATATTTTGTCCTAGATTAATTTTAATTCTTTCGGGTGAGGAAAGGAGATAAGATAATAACCAAAAAGCTGGGGAATTTAGTTAGCTTACTAAGGTCAGGATGAAGTAATAGTCTAATGAAGCTAATAAAAAAATAAAGTGTGTCTCAGTTAAAGGAAGTAATCATTCCATTATACTCTGTACCGGTCAGCCCAGAAATGTTAATATCATATTGAGTACTGTGTGCCATATTTTAAGAGGCCTAGGTACATTCAGAGAAGGATGATCAAGTTGGCCAAGTGAAGAAATTGTGAAAAGAGTTGTTGAAAGTTTTGAAATGCAATACTTTGCTTGGAATAGTGAAAAATAAAATTACAGGGGAGAAGGAGGCATAATGACCTTCAGTATTTGAAAGGACTTTTATGTGAGAAGTACTTTTTCTTGTGTTCTTTCAAACACAAAGAACAAAGGATGGAAGTTCCATTAAAACACTTAGGTCTAACAAGGAAATGAACTGCTTCAAGGACTTCATTAAGGAGTGAATATTTTATCATCGGAAATATTTAAGCAGAGGCTATATGACTGTCGGATTTCTTTATTGAATATTGAGAGGTTGGGTTGATTTTTCTCTAGTCTATAAAGAGATTATAGAATTCTTCATGTTGTGGGTGTTCAATGTGTACTCTTTGAACTTGACATGCTGGTTATGTTCCTGGAAGTAGACCAGTGCTGACAGGATAAAGGCTGTGTGTTGGATTTTGTTGAATAAATCAGAATATTGTCCAGGTGTAGTCCCTGGATAGGAAATATTCAAAGATTGAAGTGAGGGTAACAGTCTAAGTGGTATTACATTGTGTTTAAAAGTATCTAGTGTGACCCAGGTACAACCTTCCATTCATCCTCCTTAATTTGAAACCAGTTTTAAACCCTGCAGAGATTGTTAAGTATAGATCCTAGTAGGTGGAGAGAGTTTTTTGTTAGAAATGGTGGTATTGAGAGTAAGGTAGTGTTTTGGGGGAGAAGGAGGGCATGGGGAGTACTCATGGTTAAGACCTATGTTTTCATTGATGTGGGAAAACTCATATATAGAAATTCCTTTTCCTGATAGGTAATTTGTAACTTAGATTTACATTGCTATTGTGTATCAAGAGATAGACTGTGAACCTAAGTCTTACTCCAATGCTAGTCCCCTATCTACTACACCATGCTGCCTGAATGCCATAGTAATCATTTCTACCTATTCCATGCCCCTAACAAGAGCTAGATGGGAAGCTGTATACATATGTTTCCTGCTTTGTTTTTTTTTTAATCTAGAAAATTTCAGAGCATTTAATTACACCTCAGTTCTACAAAAATCCACCTCACTAGAATGTGCTCTTTAGAGAAGACATGATAGCCATTTCACTAATGAAGGGGGCTCAAAACATCCTAGGACTTGCAATTACTTTTAGTCATCAGTATGACTTTTCCTCTTCAGTAACCTGATCTCAGTAACCTTTTAGAGTCCCTTGGGAATTCCACCTACAAAAACTAAAGACAGAGCTTAAGATATGAGTATTCAGGTGACAGAGGGGTCATATTGACCACTGCCAGATAATGAGACTGTATTGAAGGGAAGTAGTTGGAGTGCCATGAACAAAAAAGGAAATCACCTCCTGGCTGACCTGGTGATGAGCTTCTTCATACTTTAGCCAGACTGGTCCTTGGGGAGCAGGCACAATCTGTTACTATTATTATACTTGGAAGTGTTTCCAGAATTGTAGGACCTTCTAGAATTTGTACTACATTGGCATAACCTTTAAGAACAGAGGATCGTTTCTATGACATGTGAGGCAACAGATTTGTTATAATAATTTAGATTACCTATTGATGAGTCCCAGTGATCATTTTGACCTTACTAATCAGTCTAGAGATCTAACTAAATCATTAATGGCTCCACTCATTAATCATATCTTTGTTTTTTGTGGGATTTTCACTCACATTGTGTTCAATAAAGTTACTGCATGTGCCAGTCAAGTATGATCTGCACTGGGAGAAGATGCCTCACTGGTAGTTAGAGGCAATGGCTGGGTTCTTTACCCATCTTCTATTTTGTATTACCCCATTAAAGTTCCTTGGGTAATAGAGATGTGATAAGTTTCTTTATCTTTGGGGTAGAGGGCCTTTTTACCAGAAAGGTTTTTATGCAATGGAAAGGTTTTTATGCAATGGAAGGCCTCTTATCAGATGTTTCTTCTCTTGGGTAAAGTGGAGTTGTACTAACCCAGCTATATGTAGTTTTAATGGGGAAAGGGGAACTAAACTGTATATAACCTTGATTTAGTCGGAAAAGGGGAATAAAAACTCATTTAGGGGAATCCCTTCTGAAATTAAACATTGTTCTCAATAAATATTTGCTTACTAGTACTGGAAAATACCTGGAACATAAGTACAAGTTGGCTCCCCTTTGGTTTGCTGAGACTCCTAGAACTGGTCAGTTTTTCCAGTGTAGGTCCTCAGCACATAAGCAGAATGCACTGGTATACTCAACTTAGAATTAGGTCTTTGTCACAATGACAAAGTGGGTTCATAAGTAATCTTTCTTTGCAGGACTTTATGGCTAGACTTCATTCAGTAAGCATTTGTTAAGCACCAACTGTATTCCCAAGCACTATGCTTGGTATTGGAGAAAGAAAAAATTGAGAACTTCCTGCCTAGAGAGAGTGGGAAATAACATTAACATAGAAAAGTAAATATGTATACAAAACAGATACAAAATAATTGAGGTGGTGCAGGATGGTGTGGTCCTAGTGCCTTGACGGTTTGGGACAAGTTTCCTCTAGATCTTGGTGTTTCAGCTGAGCTTTGAAGAAAGCTAGAGATTATAAGAGGTGAAGGTGGGAGTTAGAATGTCCCATGAAAGGAAACAATGAGTTGGCCAGTTTGGATGGAATGTATGGTATGAAGGAATAATGCAAATAATCCGGGAAAGGTAGATTGCAACCATATTACTTAGAGGTTTGAAGCCTAAACAAAAATTTGAACTTTTATCCTAAAGGCAATGGGAGCAACTGGAGGAGGGGAGCTGTGGTCAGATCTGTACTTTAGGAAGATTGCTTGACAACTATGTGGGTGATATGTTGGAGAGGAGAAAAATGAGGCAGGAAGACTAAGGCAAAAAAAGTCTAGGCAAGTGGTAATAAGGGACTTGATCTAGGGTAGTATACTTGTCAGTGGAGAGAAGAGGTCAAATGCAAATATATATTGTGGGTGTAGAATTTGTCAATACTTGGTAATTGATGAGATGTTGGTAGGAGGGGGGAAAGGGAAGGGTTGACAGTGACACGTTGCAGTCGGGGGTGATGACCAGAAGGAAGATGTATCTTCAACAAAGAGGGAAATTTCGAAGAGGAGAGGATTGGGGGGAGATGGTGAATTTTCTTTATTGAATCTGAGAATATGGATCATTGGGTGGTAAATTTAATTTTCTTTTCCTTGTCCACAGAAGGTAGAATTAGGAGAGGTATAGAGTTCTCAGGCAGATTTGGAGCTCCATAAAAGGGACAAACTTCCTAACAATTATAACTGTCCCAAAGTGGGCTGATCTGTTTCACAAGATGGTGAATTCTTTTAACTGAAGGTTTTCATAGATGGTCAATTTTTAGGGATGTTATAAAGAGGATTTCTATTCAGGTATGGATTGAACTCTGAGGTCTCTGAAAACTGGGGTTCAGTGGATATTATCTACAGAAAAGCTATTTGTTGGGGCAGCTAGGTGGCACAGTGATTAAGAGCACTGGCCCTCGAATCAGGAGGACCTGAGTTCAAATGCAGCCTCAGACACTTAACACTTACTAGCCATGTGACCTTGGGCAAGTCGCTTAACCCCAATTGCCTTGCCTTCCCCCCTCAAAAAAAAAAAAAAAGAAAAGCTGTTCAATGCTGGTAATATTTGAGAGATAAGGATGTTAATATATTTGTTTATGTCCATAGTTCAAGTTTATATGGCAAACATTCTATTTACAAAATATGTTACACACATTGTTATTGAATTATAAAAGTATTCTCCATTTTTGTGTTGTAGCATGTTTTAAAGATACTTGAGGCTTCCAGTAATAACACCTTTTTGGTTTCAAGAATGATCTTTACCCATGGCAAAATCTGCATAAAACTTATGCTGTGGCCTTAGTAGTTTTTAAAATCAAGATTCACTTGTGTGTGTGTGTGTGTGTGAGAATTATCTTGTTTTCCTAGACTTATAATCATAGCCCAGCAGACTAAAATAAAAATTAATGAAAAGAGTGTGAGTAAAATTAAAATGGTTCAGGTTGTATAAAACTATTACTGCAGCTATTTTAAAAAATGTTATTTTGCTCATTGATTTGTAAAAATTCTTTTAATAAATTCTGAGTGATTGATTACATAGTTACAATTTAGTTATCATTAGTGGCACACTTGTGCCTAGAATAATTATGCTTTTTATTTTAAAACAAATTAGTTAAAGCATTTAAATACAATGCTAAATTTTAAACATCCAAATGTAATGCTATTTCTTTTTAAAAATACTTTATTTTTCCCAATTACATGTGAAGACAATTTTAACATTTTTTTTTTAATTTTGAGTTTCAAATTTTCTCCTTCCCTCTCTCACTGCTCCCCTTTCTGACATGGTAAACTATTTGATATAGGTTATATGGTTGTGTGTGTGTGTGTGTGTGTGTGTGTGTGTGTGTGTGTGTGTACACAGCCATGCAAAACATTTCCATATATAATGCTGTTTCTTAAGAATAGAGTAGTCCAACCACTGGAAGTTAAAGGAATTGGTGGGGAGGTGGGTGGGTGATAGAATGACTGCCTTTTTTTTTTTTTTTAAACCTTTAATGCCTCTTGAACCTAAAATGAGCCAGATTTATAGTAGGAAAGAGAGTGGCAAATACTGAAAGACTCCAGTGAGTGATACAGGGACAACTATAGTTTAAATCATTTGCCTACTTTGACCTAGGGTACCATGGTATACTCTGCACATTTGAGTTGAATACTATTGGGGTTAAGGGGTACACACTAGCACCTACCTGCCATTTGCTAATGGGTGCTTTAGTGACCCAAAGTGCCTTGTAGGGTATTCAGGTTGTACTAAACCTATAGAAGATAGGCTATGTATTTTGCACGTGAGTTATATGAGTGGTGGTAATTTGAAAGTAAGGTTTTAAGTAGTTATTTCTCTTAATAATGGACAAGCTTTATAAAACTGTACTGATCCTGCCTAGCATAGTTTTTTGGAAAGTAATATAATGGGAGTACTTTTGATCATAAATTATGTTCTAATGTCCATTTCAGACATTTGGGAATGCCTAGTCTTTTACTAGAAGTAGTCACTGCCTAATCCAAACAAGCTAATAAACCAAAAAGAATATTAACAACACATGATCAAGTAGAGAATGATTCCCTAGGACATTTGCTCATAATTGCATTCTAAAAGGAAAAGAAGTAAATGGTTGGTGATTGAAAAAAATTTTTTTTAATAATTAGGGCTTGAGTTCTGATCCTGGACTTGTGTACTGACTTGTGTAGTGACTGATGGAACTACTCTTCTTCATAAAGATATTTTTGGAGAATCATGAGTACAGTGTGCTTGGTTACAAAGATATTAATTAGTAAGAGTTAGAGAAAGCTGAAGAGTAATTTAAATCAGAACATGTGGTGGTCAATATGTTGAGAAAAGCGTTTCAGTTAATGTAGTTTTTTAGGCTGCCATATTAAGTTTGAACAGACAACTTTTTTTCTTTTTTTTGGAGGGCAGTTGGGGTTACATGATTTGCCCAAAGTCACAATGGCTAGTAATTGTGTCAAGTGCCTGAGGCTGGATTTGAACTCAGGTCCTCCTGACTCCAGGGCCCATGCTGTAATCACTGCGCCATCTAGCCGCCCCAACAGGCAACTTTTAAAAAACATTTTCTTATGCTAAATGGTTGGCGTACTCCAAAACAGTTTCTTAACATTCTTATTCTGAAAGAAATGAAAGCAGAAGACAATTTTGTGTGTGTGTAATTTGCTTTCCAAATATTGGCTTCGCATTCCTTTTCGACAAATTGCTTTTTATTTTACAAACCTTTATGAACCTCAGTTTCTTTACCTGCAAGATTAGCTGGTTGGAGGAGATGGCCTCTAAGAGCCCTTTCTAATAACTGATTTCCTTTGAGACTAGAAGCCATTTTCTTCTGTCTCCCCTTTTCTCTATTGAGAGACTTATGGCAATGGCTTTTTTTTTTTATTAAGACTTTGTGTATGTGTTGTGTTATTACGAAATGTTGATTGTCCAGATTGAGTGCCAGCATAAAACAGTGGACAGAGCATTGGATTTTGAAGTGAGAAGAGCAGGGTTCAAATGCCGCCTTAGACATTTACGAGCTACTCAACCCTGAGCAAGTCTCTTTTTAATTTCTGTGTGTCTCAGATTCTTCACCTGTCAAATTAGCAAGTTGGAGTATGGTCCTGTTAGCTCTGAATCTGTGATTCTGTGGTCCTTTTTTTCTGTTTCCTTTCTGTTTTCCTTTCTAACCCACAATATCTTGCTCTTTTTCTTTTCCAAGATGCTTTCTTTTTTTTAAAAAAAAATTTTTGGTCTTTATTAATTCATTTGTTTACTTTTAATTTACAACATTCAGTTCCACAATTCCTTGAGTTTCAAATTTTCTTTCCCTCCCTAACCTGCCCCCCCCATTACCTTGCTCTTTTCAGTGTTTGTTTTCTCCCATTTACCCCCTGAAAAAATGGCAAGCAGTTACTTTATCCACAACCAGATGCTTTAATGGATGCATGGCATACTGTTCATTAGTGCACACAAATTATCTTCCATCCTGTCAGTTGTACTAAGGGTATGTGAGACCACAGACATGATGCTACCTCATTTTGAATCACTTGGAGTTTAGGTTGAACTGATAGATGAGATAGGTTAAGATATTTGCCAGTATCCTATCACTAATTTACGAAGAGAGCTGGGGTTAGAATTCTTAGACCAGTGTACAAAATCAAAGCAAATGGTCATTCATGTAAGTGATGTAGTGAATTCAGAATAGTCAGCCTAACCTTGCAGATTTTGCTATTCCTTTATCTTTATCTCAAAGGAATACATTCTAATTCTCAAAATGAAGTGAATTTTAACTTAATGTAAAATGGCATCTCACAATTTTATATTTAACTTCAACGTTTTTCATATTTTGTCCTATTTGATCCTTACATCATTCTCAAGTACTTTGAATATCATTTAACACATGCAGAAATTGAGAATTAAGTTAAAGACAATTGTTTAAATTTGTATGGCTAGTCAGTATAAAGGCTAGAGGTAGAAATTTGATCTCTCCTGACTTTCCATCCCAAGTTCTTTTTAGCATGTTATATTGGCCAGCTTTTTTTCCTTTTTTTTTTTTTTTTTGGTGGTATTCTCTTTTGGGGAGCTGTATTTTGAAGGGGGGGGTTGAACTGTCCATCCTTCCTGAGTAGGGGAGCAACTTACAGAGGGCTCTCTCATGTAGGAGTAAACAATGATTGAACATCACAATTCTAAGTATGTTGGGATTCGTACCAAGTTAGTTGTTTGTAATCATACAAATGGTACAATAAGTTCTTTCTATAGACTTAAATTCTCCCAATTATTCAGCAAGACTCCATTTTATTTTGACCATAAGATCTAATGTTAAAGCCTTAACATTATATGGTCCTTTCCAACCATCCTGTCTTTCAGTGCAACAGAAATGATAGCGAACAAATACAGAAATGATAGCGAGCAAATAGAAGTTTGTAGTGTAAGGACCATTGGATTTGTATTCAAAGGAGCTGCATTTGAAGCCTAACTTTGCTATTTCTTAGCTGTGTAACTTTGTGCAAAGCTACTTCACCTCTACAGCCTCAGTTTCCTCATCTTAAAGGAACTGAGTAAGATTATCTTTTAAAGTCCCTTCTAGCTTTGGATTCTAGAGGGTTTCTTTGTTGTAATTTTTTTTTCAAAATTGATAGTCTTTTATGTCATACTCATTTCTGAATATATATCCCTCCCTATTTCCATTCTTCCTTGTGAACTTTGTAACCAATTTTATAAAAAACTGACATGTAAGACCCCTTCCAGCTTTAAATCTATGATCCTAGGGTCAAGCCCATCTGACAACATATTCAGTATTCCCACAGCTCCCGTCTTTGCTATGAAAGGAGAGAGAAGCAGTTTTTCAAATTTCAGAGATGAAGTTTAATCACAATTACAGAGTATTTAGTTTTCTTTTATTCTTTCAATTTACATTATTGTAGACATTAAAATAATTCGATTTAAATAGCCACATTTTACTGCATGCAAAACCAGAACCAAGATCCTAAATGATAATTCATGATCTTTTCTAAAAATCTTAACCCTTGGTCAATGTATCTTATCCTTTGAAAAACTCAGTTTATAGGACTTGTATGATTAGGTTGGTTAGTATGACTTATTTAAGAAGTAAGAGTGAGGGGCAGCTAGGTGGCGCAGTGAGTAAGAGCGCTGGCCTCAGAGTTGGGATGACCTGAGATTGAATCCGGCCTCAGAAAATGAGCACCCACGCATAAATAATGGCTAGCCATGTAACCTTGAGCAAGTTACTTAACCCCAGTTTAAAAAAAAAAAAAAGGAAGTAAGAGTGAGTGAAAGGCTTCATAGAGGAAATAGTTAAACTAAAACTGCAGGTTGTTTTTCTATTTGGATCCTTACTGCTGTTGGTTCTTTATTTCTTACTGGACCTTCTGGTTATAAGCAGAGTTCAGGAAAAAGATCTGATTTGGTGGGAACATTGGTTATAAGGAGAGACAGATTCTTGAGGTCATTTCTATAGACTGAAGTTTATTCTCAGATCCTTACTTAGGCTCAAAGCTTCCTAGTTACTAAGTGAATGAGGATTAAATAATGGAATTCAACAAAATCTGATGTTAAAATTTTAGTTAGATTCTGTTTGTGGGGAGATGAAATAAAAACCATTTTGCGTTAAATTTTTGCTGAATTTGTTCATTTTGGCATTAGCTGCATGTAGCCTGCATTTCCTGGAACACGTCTACTACAACTCCTTATACTAGTTATTACTGTTCACATAAAAATGAGCATTGGAAGATTTGGTTTATGTTCATTTTAGACAAGTGTTAGATCAATCCTCCATGCCCTTTTCTTACACAGTATGGTTTATTGAAGTTCGTTGTCTTTAAATTTATACTCTATTAATGTGACATTTTAAAATAGATTTTAAAATGTGGAGAATTCGATCTTCCATGAATAGTTACTTTCATGGAGCTACATTGAAATTGGTATGCACCCCAAATTTCCAATATACATATGATAATACTTGTTTAGGAGTGTATCTTGACAGTTTTGTTAAAATTAAAGAAATTTTATATAACATGAAATAGGATTATAGAATAATGTGACTGATTTTTAAAACAATTATTCCAGAAATTTTACACTGAAAAAAGTATTTTTTTATAGTAATAACTTTTGCAATGCCTTCAGAGCAAGCAGTCTTTCAAATATCCTGTGGTGGCAGATTTGGTTTTAAAATAGCCAAAATGATAAAGCATTTATAAAGCACCCGCTAAGTGTCAGGCACTGTGAGAAGCAATAGGGATAGAAATATAGAAAGCAAATCAGTTCCTGCCCTCAAGGAGTATATTCTGATGCATAGAATTCATCATGAGCCAAGTCTAGTAATTGAGGTTGGAGAATCCATCTAGGGAGCACCATTTTTAGTTCCAAAATGAGGCATAGCTATCAAGTGACAAAGCTGACTTTTTGGTGTGGTGCATGAACTGTCTCAAAGGATAGTTTTCAAAGAAAAGGTCCCAAATATATTTCGATCAGTAATAAGGTTGTTGAAATAAATGTGTACCATCACTGTAAGCAAACATCTTTGAAAGGCAGTCCTCATTTGAATAGCTTCAATTTTTAGATTCAGATTTGTTGCTTTATGATCATGTATCATATACAAGGGCAAGTGGAAACCTATTGGACCCATTTTATGCGTAAGCTCATTTAAAAGACCATGTATTTCCCTTTCTGTGACCATCATTGAACCCCCAATTCTGGAACAAAAAAATCAAAGAGGAAGAAATAGAAAGTTGAGCCTTGGCTGCTGGAGATAGTCAGCATATATATAATTTCTTGTGATTATTTAAAAAAAAAAAGTGGTTGCAGAACATTGGATTAAAAGTTAAAATACTAAGGGCAAATGAATATTGAAACTTTGTCCTGAGTTCTAGACAGTCTCATTTAGAACTTGAAGAATGAAGAAGTTTGAGAAACCACTTTTACAACCAAACATATATATATATATATATATATATATATATATATATATATATATATATATATATATATATATTTTTTTTTTTTAATTAAAGGGATTGTTCTTTATTTTCTGGAGCTATCCAATACTAAAGAGTGAAGAATAATTTGACCCTAGGTCTAGGAAGGGGCTTTAAAAATTTTTTTTAAATAAAAAGTTTGGTACTAATAGCTTATGTCATCCTATGATTAGGAAAGATAGTTTTCAGAGTTGTGTATTTGTAATTGTGGTGTTTTGGGATTATTTTATGGTTTGGTGTGTACATTAGGATTTGCCTAGTCTCAAAGAAGATCTCAGTGTAACTGAAAGAGGACAAATGACTTGGGAGAAAGGATGATCCTCTTTTAAAATGTAGTTAAAACATTGTCTTAATTTCTTCTTCTGTAAGCAAGTATTATTAGTAATGGTGTCATATTTAGTAACTTGTAGCTCTCAAAGTAGCCTTTATGTTAGGAAAACCATGTGCCTTGACATAGTAGTCTCTGAGTGGTGTTATTTGTATGTAATTTTCAGCAGCTTCTTAAGAATTTGTTGAATAAAAATAACTTCTTAAGATAGTTAAGTGTTGACTGTATTGAATGGTAAATATTTTACTGAAGTTTTTACTCCAAAAGTGGGCTATTAACTTAGGTCTTCTTTCTTATATTAAGTTAGTTTATGGACCATTGTTCAAGGGATGTTTCTTTTTGCCTAGATGCAAGCTTGCATCCATAGTTCAGATGTTATTTATAATTTTATTGGATAATGCAATTTTGAATTTGTATTTTAAAAGATGCTTTATTTTTACTTCATATCATAAATGAATGTTTCTTTTCAAAAGGTTTCTCATTAGGTGGCTATTTTAGATAATATACAAACTTAGATCAGTATATAATCTTTTTAAAGTCACCCCTAGCTCATTACTGGCACTATTGTCATGTATTTGCCATCAGCTTAAATATAGGACAGATAAGAGTTATAAGTATTCTGTTGAACATTGACCTCTTAACTGGAAAAACAGCTGTCATTTGGGCTCATATATGCACTGCTAATATAACTTTGAAAGCATCTCAGAAAATAAAATGGAAAAGTATTTTTAACAGACTTTAAAATTATGCCAGTACTATATTGTATACTATTTTAGCTTTTTTTTTCCTCTTAGAATCACCGATTCCCTCTTCAGTTTATACCTTTCCTGCAAATGGTTTAGCACTGGTGTACCCTTTTCCCCATTCGGAGGAAAATGACAGCACTTGACAGATGAGCCCCTTGTAGGGAATTTCTTTATGTTTTTTCATAAGTGAGAAGGGCTGACTCAGAGTAACAAACGTTGCTTCCTATTTTTCACTAACAACTATTTTTCTCACCTGAAGATGAAGTTTTTCACACACTTAGGTTGTGGTCCTATTAAAATAGGAATGACTTTTAAAATGTGGCAAAGGCATTGTATAGCAAAATATATATTGTATTTTGAGGGGCTTTTGAGAATAGGATATGCTTTTGCTCAATTTTCATATATATGAAAACTACTAGGTAGAGTAGAAAAGCAGTGTTCTTTTACTGTGAAAATAAGAAAAGAATTGGAAAAATTGTAACATGACAAGTATTTTAAAAATTATTAAAATCATGTTAGAGTATTCATTATGGGAGAAAAGCATTAGATCTATAAAATTATGCTTTTTGCTTATTCTTGGCAGCATGTAACTGAATTTGTTAATGCCGAGTTAGATTCCTCCCCACCCTCCTTTAATTAGGGGAGTTTTTGCTATTGTATGACTTTACAGAGATGAATTTGGTAGCCCAAAGTTTTGAAAAGACCATGTCTTTTTACAGAGTGTTTTCTTAGAGGTAGTAGAAATGATTCTACACTCCCTTTCCCCCTTTCTCCTAGTGTTTAGTTCTCTAACTAAGACTTCTAAACACTGCTGCAGTTGGGAAAGCCCATAGGCCAACTTGAAGTGAGCTTGGGGGTCCCTTTAACCAAATTAGGTAGTTTCTGATCAACAGAATTATTCTTCTTCTACCATAACAAGACCTTCCTCTCCTGCCTCCTTTTTCCAGACTCTAGAGCTCAGTATGTAAAGGATGCTTTCACCAAGCACTTTATAGAGTAATGTTAAGGTCTTCCTCCCCACATTGAGAGTGGTGATGAAAGAATGTCTCATGTCCCTTTACAGTTGCAGATTCTCTCTCTTGTATTATTTACAGTGTGAATACTTAGTGTACCAGTTTTTCCCATATTTTGAAATAACAGTTCAGTAACTAGTTTCATCTCATAAATAAGACCATTTCTGACATCAGGTTAAAGTTAACAGGTTTCTTTTTGATAAACTTCATTGTCAAAGGTCATAGTATGTTATATACAAGGCTAAGGGTGAAGGAAAGTATTGGTGCCAATTTTCATGTGCATATGATAAATCATGGTTTAATTTTTTTTTGTTTGCCAAATGGGAACACATTTTTTAAAAGGAAAGGAAAAAATAATTTTATGGAAATGTTTGTAAAATCAACTTGTATGTAAAAATATTGTTTTACCTCCCAAAAATATCAATAAAAATGTATGGTTTCTTAGCGTATCCTTGAATGGGGTTCCTTTGTACAGAAGAACAAATGCAGAAGACCCAAAACCATCTTTTTACTTTGTATTTTTAATGTCACTTGACTTTGATGAAAGATACCTTTACCTGTTCTTTGAGGCCAGGATGTCAGCTTGTCATTTTACAGTAAGTATCCTTTTTGTTTTTTCCTTTTGTTTACTTATTTAAACTAGATCTGAGATTTCACTGGTAGAGGCCATTTCAATCAGGAAACACTCTTTACTAATGCAGTTTAGCACCTGCAATGTAACTCATACTCTTGTAGAATTTCCTTGAATCCTAAGAGGTTAAACTACTTGCCAAGGGTCTAACAACCAAAATGATGATGGTGATGATGATGATGATAATATTTATATAGCACTTTAGGATTTTCAAAGTGCTTTACAAATAGCTCATTTTATCCTCAATACAATCCTGGGAGGTAGGTGCTTTTATTATCCTTATTTTGCATTTGAGGAAACTGAGGCCGGCAGTCTAAGTGACTTGCATGCCCAGCTAGTATCTGAGTGTGGATTTAAATGTCTGAAGCTGAATTTAAACTTATGTCTTCCTGACTCTAGGTTCAGCATTCTATCCACTGTGCCACATAACTGCCTCTTAACACAATATGTGTAAAAGGCAGGACTTCAACCCAGGTCTTTCTTACTTGGCGTCTGGCTCTTTATCTACTATGCCACAGCTCCCTCTCTTTAACCCTGAAATAATGACCCTTTGGGTTTTGAATGTTGCATATGCTGATAATGTTTTATTCTAGACTGGCTTTTACCTTGCTGTCCAAATAGAAAATGTAGACATCTATATAATGTTAGAGGTATCTGTCCTATTCAAAATACAGAGAAAATAAGATGATTAGTTTGTGCATCTGTATTCTTGCCATTTTATTTCTATACAAAAAGAGAAATACATTCTTAAAGAGAAATCAAGAATAAAAGCAGGTATTTCAGGGATTAAATTTACTCTACTTGATCCCAGGGAGAATTAGGACCAAGGGGTGAAAGCAATAGGGAGACAGATTTTGATCCTCACACAATTAGAGCTATCTGAAACTATAATGATTCTTATCTAAGAATTTCACACAGTTAGCACTATCTGGCCCACATACAAATAATGAGTTCCCTCTTGTTTAAGGGGTTCAAGCAAAGGTTAGATAACTACTTTATTAGAGATCAAATAGATTCTTGAGATCAGGTAAGGGTTGAATTATGGAACTGTGGAATTTCAAATTCATTAAAGAAGGGGACCTTAATAGCCACCTAGACCAACATAGACCTCATTAGGTGGTATCTAAGGCCTTTACAACACTACCAATAGAAAATTGCTCCATCTTCTCATCTTGAAACTTGAATGTAATCTCACTTTAAGACTTACCAGTAACATTCATAAAACAAGATTTCCATTCTTAAAATCATTAAAAGTTCTTTTCTCCTGAGCCCCCAATTTACATGGCAGATATAGGTATGGGTGGGATGGGGGAGGTAACCTCTGAAAACGAGAATTTCTGAGGTCGAGTTAAGATTAAAAAGTTAAGATTGCTTAACTGTTAAGTATAAGGTCTATATTAACCATAGATTCAGGAAGGAACTAGTGGTAATGAGTATTTTCTCATTCTAGGGAAGGACTTGTATAGTAAGATGCCTAGATTGAGACATAAATTAAGGGTAATATTAAGAGAAACTTCCAGACTAGGGATTTGGGAGACCTAAGGGATGTGTTTGCCCTGGAAAGTTGTCAGAACAAGAGGAGACACTGGGATGTCTATGGATGCCCATAGGAAGAGCAGTAAACTACAAGACTTCTGAAGATCTCTTAACCTAAGGACATTTGGATTTGGGGACTGATTATTTGTAGAGCAATACTGCTTTTGATATTTCTTTTTTCAATTTAAAGTGAACTTTAATTTTTGGGGGAAGACTTAGAAATGCCTGTAAGGATATCCAGAAATATTCTGTAGTTTTATAGAAACAGACCTGGAAATCCGTTTTTTTTTTTTTTTTTTTTTTGGAGGGGGAAGGCAAGACAATTGGGGTTAAGTGACTTGCTCAAGGTCACACAACTAATATGACAAGTGTCTGAGGCTGGATTTGAACTCAGGTCCTCCTGACTCCAGGGCTGGCACTGTATTCACTATGCCACCTAGCTGCCTCTGGAAATCTTTTTTTTTTTTTTTTGACATAGTCATAGATCCTACTGTTCAGTTATTTAGGGAATTAAGATTGTGGTTCTAAATCAATAGTTGCCCTCTAGAACATAATAATGCTAATAACTATGAACAGCAGAGGTTTATTTTGTGGTAAATGCCTAAATAGTTTAGCAAGTTTTTTGTGTGTGTATATGGTATGGGGTGGGGGGTGACAAGGGAGAGGGGAATGCAGTCTGAAACTACAAAGTTCAGGTGACATCTTTTAGCCCACCTGGGATCCTGCGTCCTCATCTAGTTGTGATTGACCAGAGTTGGATCTGGGGAAACCTTAATTAGCTATTTTGATATGGGGGTGGGGGAAAGGGAGTATAATTGGCTTCATTAAAACCTGAAAGAGCTGTTTCCATCCAGACTCTTTCATGGTGGTAGCTATGATAATCCTTATTCTGGCAGAGAGAAGAAGACATCTGTGGCTATGATTCTTAGCGAGGTAATTTCATTTTGAAAAGTGTCAGCTGTATTTTTTAATAGCTATGTACCCTACAAGTTTTCTTTTTTGGCAAAACCCTTCAAGTTCTTTTTAAAATGTCATTTTGCATTTTAAAAATCTTTTTTAAAATAGCATTTAGATAAACACAAGACATATAACTTGTAATTATAATAGCTAATGCTTTACCAATCCATTATTGATCTATGGGGTGTAATATGTCAAATCTTACAACAAATAACATTTTAACAAATCTTCTACATGAGGATAACAAACATCTAAAACCCAGTCAAAATGTCTCCTTATTTCAAGCAATAGCCATTGTACTCCAATTCTAACACAAAAGTTTGGACAGATCCTTGGATATTCAGATGACCTTTGAAAACCTTCCATTATAGGGGGAAGGCAATATGATGTAGAAAGAAAAGCATTGGACATGAAGTCATGAGACCTAGATTTAAACTCTGGTTCTGTCACTAGTTGTATGACCTCAGAAATGTTCCTTAATTTCTTTGAGCCTCAATTTCCTATAAAACAGAGATGATTATACTCCCACTGCCTTTCTTCCAGGGCTATTGTGATGAAAAGTACTTTGTAAACATTCAAAAGCTATATCTATATCTATTCACACACACATATACATATTTATACACACATTTATATGGATCATATATAACTTGGATATATGTGGATTAATATGTTGTTATAGGATGGGACCAGAAAGTAGTGGAACTAGTTTTTCTTAACAGAAACACCAGAAGGTATATATTCAAATGAATGTTGTCTGTCAAAGTAGTCATCTGTGGAAGCAACATGGCCCTCTTATGGCAAAGATACTAACATTGCCCAGGCCAGGGATGTTTTTGGAGCTTCTCTTTGGAAATCACCTTCAAAGCTAGATTGGGAGCCAGACTAGGAAGTCCAGGCTCTCTGTTAACCACCTCAGCTATCTCACTTGCCTGATTGAGCTTTGAGTGACTTTTGATCGTTTCAAACAAAATCTGTCCACAAGAGATAAAGCTTTACTTCTATTGCACGTATTCAAAAGAATGAGCTGCAGACACCAAAGGCAATTCCAACCGAGGAATTTCTAAAAATTCCCACACATAGAGTCAGTATTCTGCCTCCCATAGTATTTACTTTTAAGGGGACAAACTTGAATGCAAGGGTATGAGTTCTGGTATACCTGTTTGTCAGTCAAGTTGCTATATTTTAAATCTATTTTAAAAAACTATCCATTTTAATTGAATGATTCCTTTCTAGAATGAACATTGCATGTTCTTATCCAGAGGAATAATTGGGGGAAAATTTTCAGTTTGTATATATACTTTGCTTAGCTTCATAGAGAGTTAAGGAACTGTGTATGAATCCTTTTGCCTAAGGTGAAATGATGAGTAAAAATAAAGTGAAAAATATTTTATTGCCATGTTTCCTTCTTTGCCCACTGAGCCATCCTCTTTTCTTGTTCCTGATGTAAATTTAGGGTTAGGAGACATGGTTTCAGATTGTCTTTACCTATTCATCCTTGTGTAACTTTGGGTAAACTGCTTTACCTCTCAGGGTGGGCCTTATTTTCTTCCTCTGTAAAATGAGGAGGTTGGTGTGGACCAGAGGTTCCCAAACTTATTTGGCTTACCACCCCCCTTTCAAAAAAAATTACCCCATGCCCCCTGGAAATCTACTTTCTTTAAATTTTTAGTGGTTTTTTAAAATTTGCATTATTTAAAATATATATAATTTTTTTTAACAGGTGCATCTTAAATTTAATGATTTATTATAAATTTGTGGGTTTTTTTTTCCTGCACTGAAATTTTGATGACACAGTATCGCATCATGTTACCATATAGTATCATATTTTAAACAACTAATTACACACACATATTCTTGCTGATGCATACTGGACTTCCCATGCACGACACACTCTCTTGCCAACACTTGCTTATTAAAACCTGTTGGTGGACTTGACCACTGATCAGTTATAACTTGCATTTTGTGTGTTTATTTGGAAAATAATGTAGTCACGCCTTTATCTGTTTGTTACACAGTAGATAAAACATGTACCAACGGTCTTTCAAAATTTTCTTCTCTTCCTTATGCTTCCACCCCCCCTTGTTGTTTTTATTCAATGCCCCCCAATTGCACCTGTGACTACTACCCCACCTTGGATCATTCCAGTGCCCCCCAAGTGGCAGTATTGTTCACTTTGGTAGTGAATGTATACTATATATATATATATATATACTATGTATACTTTGTGTGTGTGTATATATATATGTATATATATATACTATGTTCACTTTGGTAGTGAATGTATACTATATAGTGAATGTATACTCTAGTAGACATTGGCTAAAGTTCCTTCCAGTTCTCAATTCTGCACCCTGTTATTCTAGAATGAAGGTGAATCTCTGGAGTTCAAACTGAACCTTGGTTAGTTCAACTGGCCAGTCATCGATGATCTTTTTAGAAGTTTTCCTACTCTAAAACTAAAAGGATTCTGTTTATTCCACTTGGCCATTTCTGCAATATGATGTGCAAGTGACTTCAAAGAAGGAATTATTAGGAAAAGAAAAATAATTCCATTGATAAAAAGAGTTTTAAAAACTAAAATTAGAATAAATGCAGGGAATACTTCTTTGACTCTGAGAATGTTCAGGGTTTCCCACATAGCTAGTAAGTGGCAGAATTAGGGCTTTAACGCAAATCTTCCTGACTCCCAGTTCTGTATTCCTTCTGAGAGGCAATGTGGTATAGACAGAGTGCTGGATATAGGCCTGGGAAGTCCTGTCTTCAAATCTAGCCTCTAACATTTGCTAATTGTATGGCCACAGGGAAGACATTTAACCTCCCTGAACCTCAGTTTCTTCATCTGTAAAGTGGAAATAATACCTACAGGACCTACCTCACAGTGTTGTGAGGTTCTGCAAATACTAATTAATCAACAAATCAATAAATTGAATGCCTACTATGTGTTAAGTTCTGTGCTAGCGATGCCAAAAAAAGGGAAAGAAGCAAACTCTCAAAGGAGCAAGGAATTCTTTTCTAGAGAAGATAACATGTACATATTTTAAAATATACAAAATATATGCCGAATAAATATAAGATTTTGAGTGATTAGCCACTGGGTAGATCAGGAAAGGCCTCATGTAGAAGGTGATAAGCTTAAGTGAACTGAACTTGAAAGGAAACTTAGTGATTCTAGACTAGGGATGAGGAAGCAATACATTCCAGACATGTGCAGAAACATAGATATGGAAAGTTGTATAAATATTTGCTATCATCATTCCCTTCTATGGATAGATTAACTCAGTTTTTAAAATGAATAGAATATATACTTATCAAGACAACCCACCCACATGCTATCTTCCCTTCCCAGCAACTTTAAAGGTCCTCTTTTTTCTGGATAGGGCCTAACAATTGAATTCTTGGTACCTAGTTTTGGCATTTGTAATCATCAGAATGAAGGAGAGAGTGAATAGCTTGCTTGGTACCTTCTAAATTCAATTCTCAACTATCATGAGGAATAAGACTTACATACAACATGACTGGGGCCCTTAGGCTAAAGGAAGACAGAACAGCCTGAGTTAGAAAAAGGTTTTCTAAAACCTTATCCAGTCTGGATGTAGGGAGCTTGGTGAGGAAACTCCCCACAATGGTTACATATGAGAAGTTAATCTACAACTTGAAAGTCTTAGTTACTTGTGGCCCTGAGAGGTTATGACTTGCCCAGGGTCACACAGCCATCATATTTCAGGCAGGACTTGGGCTCAGGTATTCCTGACTCTGACCACCCCTTTAATGTACCTCTTACGTGACTAAATTAGCCTGTCCATAATCCATAACTAGTCTCAACTTGTGGCTAGCAGGGTCTTCTTCCTGGTGATGCTTTTGCCATTTGCTTTGGGTCCTTCTGGCCTTCTCAGCTAATATATCAGACAGAGCCCATGATGTTTGTTGAAGTGGGTCAGTACTCTCTTCCCATTGTTCCTCTGTACCCACTTTAGAGAGTAAAATGACACTGAGGCAAGTATCAGTTTATTAACTGGGCAAGATAGCAGTTTCTTAACAGTGATAAGAACAGCTGTTAACAAAAACACTGGGGTGGCTAGGTGGTGCAGTGAATAGAGCACCAGCCCTGGAGTCAGGAGGACCTAAGTTTAAAATCTGACCTCAGACACTTAACACTAGCCATGTGACCTTGGGCAAGTCATTTAAGCCCAATTGCCCTGTTTCCCCCTCCAAAAAAAAAAAAAAATACATCACTGACTACCTCAGCAAAGCCAGGGACCCCATGGGATGGAAAAGAACATTTTTTATTGAGATCCAAAAAGGGTGGGGAAGTCCATGTAGTTGAAAAATCTTAGCTAGGACTGGGGGAAAGTGGGTTAGCTTTCTGGTGTGGCTGATCACACCCTTCTCTGACAATTAAAGAATGCTAATTCCTTTATGGGTCTCAACTGCCCCTAGTGATCTTGGCTAAAAAATCAGAACCACCCCAATCAGGATCACCACAATTAGCTATCCCCTTGGGGAGACCAAACCACCCCTAATTTTGACAAGGGGAGTCCAGGACAAGAGTGCTGTCCCTTGGGGAGAAGCCCAGACTAAGCTGGTTCTTTGTTTATAGGGTCCCTGGTTTTACTGGTTAGCAAGCAAATGTCCTGAGGTCTAGTTGAAAACTATAGCACCACTCCCTTTCTACCATGCCTCTAAGCCAATTATGACTGAGATGGATAACATTTTTAAGGCAGATTCTGCCTTAAGTACATAATTTACATAATCTGCAGATTATAAAAATCAATGCAGCATAAATACAAATTACATTATAGAATCAATGAGTAGAAATCAAAGGTAATATTAATTTTTATCGCTAACACTACTCTAACACTTGGGCACTTACCCCTCTGTAGTTCTTCCAAACTGGAAAAGTCACCCTTACAACTACAATATAGTGCCATGTTTCGAAACCACATGTAATTTCTGGAAGCACAGAAGTTGACAGTGTGTTACAGGATATGATTCAAAAGAATACTCTTAGCCAAGTTCTAGCATATAAGGGAAAACAGTTGAAATACTGAAGCAGCTGCCACAGTCTTGATTGTTTTTTCCCCAAATTTTGCCTTTCGTAGATGTTGGTCAGGCTTTCTCTGAAGTGTTTAATATCACTGTAGAATTTTTAGTTCTAAGAAATGCCTGAAACTGCTGATATGAAGGAATTCCCCTCTACATTCCCCTTCTTAAAGTCCAACTCTGAAGAAATTTTAACATTTTTCATTGCTCTAATTCATATCTTTGGGCAGTAACCAGGTGGTACATTGGATAGAACACTGGACTTGGAGTCAGGAAGACTCATCTTTCTAAATTCAAATCTGGCCTCAGTATTTTGCTAGCTGAGTGACAGTGGGCAAGTCACTTAACAGTTTCCTCCTCTGTAAAATGATCTGGAGAAGGAAATGATAAACCATTCCAGTATCTTTGCCAAGAAGATCCCAAAATGGGGTCAGAAAGAGTTGAACATGACTGAAACAACTGAACAGCAATCTGTACCTTTCTGGATTCTGTTTAATGAGTAACATCACATCTTGACAGGCATTTATAAGCCAGGCTACCAACTTGTAGTATTTGAGATAAGTTGAGGGAATAGAAAAAAATTATTGCTATTTGATCCTGAAGGATTCTTCCATAGGTAATGAGAGCATGGTAATTGAAACTCTTCAAGTGGTGCTATGTGCAGTAATGGTAACTGATGTGATTGGATGTACTAGAAAACATGACTCTAATGACAATTATCACATCTTATTTTTAATGTTACCCTTGAGCTAATCATCTAGTCCACTGGTGTCAAATATAAAACACATTTGTAGTCTATTTGTACCACAATTCTTTAAATATTTGTTTATTTTCACAAAGACTTAACTGGATTCTATATTCATATTAATTAAGAACTATATGACCTTTGTGGTACAGTGCAAAGAGTGCAGACTCGGGAATTAGTAGAACTAGGTTCAAATCCTGCCTCTTATGATTACTGCCTGTGTGACCCTGGGTAAATCCCTTAAGCTCCCTGGGAATCAGTTTCTCTATCTATAGAATGAGGGAGTTGGACTAGGGGGCCCTTATGGTCCTTCCCAGGTCTGGATTTAAGTGGTTGGAAGGGTTTGGGATCCCTGACCTAGTCTGTTCCAATTACTGCTAGGATCAAATAAACAGTCCTCTGTTTGACTTTTAAAACCCTTCATAACCTGGATCTTCCCCACTTTTCCAGTCTTGTTATACCTTACTACCCCATTCATTCTCCCAATCGTTGATATAGGGACACTGACCTCACACATGATATGCCATCTGCTGACTGGGCATCTTCATTAACTGCTCCCCATACCTAAACTCTCTGCTTCCTCATCTCTGTCTGTTGGATTTCCTGGGTTCCTTCAAATCTCAACTACAGTTCTACCTTCTGCAAGAAGCCTTTGCCAGTCCTTATCTAAATGCCTTCCCTCTGAAAATATCTCCAATTTGTCTTGTATGTATATTGTTTGTGTATTGATAAGAGTAGGGGTCCCACATGTGTAGTGAAGCCTCTGGCAAAGAGGGAGGCAGAATAGGCATTTCTGGCCTTTTCCCCTATTCTTCACGGAGCGAGATTTCATTCCTGCCAGGAAAGGAAGCAGGACATTGGGGCCAGAGACCATCAGCCTGCTCGCCCCAGAGAGAGGTACTAGGCTAGGTTATTTTTATCTGCTCCCTTAAGTAGTATTAGTCTAGGGCATATGATTGGGTTCTGTCTAACTTTGGATTGCTTTGTCCTATTATGGAGACAGAAAGCCTCAAACTATATTCAAGGTTTGACCCCCTTCCCAGACTAATACCAATTCTACAATAGACATAAATAGCAAACAGAAAATATACTTATTTATCCTATTAAAAAGATGCCTATTAAGTCAAAATCTTATGGAAGTGAGTGTTGAAAACTATAAATAAATATATAAATGAATGGATATATATATATATATATCCATATATAAATTTTTTTTTTAAGCAATTGGGGTTAAGTAACTTGCTCAAGGTTACACGGCTAGTCATTATTTGTGTGTGGGTGCTCATTTTCTGAGGCCGGATTCGATCTCGGGTCATCCCAACTCCGAGGCCGGCGCTCTTACTCACTGCGCCACCTAGCCGCCCCCATATATAAATTTATATATGTATTTATGAAAGATGACTATTTATTTGAGTCCCCAAAGCTGGACTCAGAAGGGAACTCTCATTTGGAGAGTTCCAGGAACTGGATAAAGACTGAAGCTCTTGCTTCTCTCTGACTCCACCTTGCCCCTCAGAGCAGGGCCTTTATCCCCACCAGTAAGGAGAGAGTACCATACCAATGGGCTTTGGGACCACGGTTATATTTGTACTTAGTTATTTGCATGCTATTTCCTCTGCTTGAAGGAAGGGCCTGTTTTTGTTCTTTTTTTTTTGTATACAGTTTTAGCACAGTGCCTGGCAATTAGTGAGTGCTTAATGAATATTTGTTGATTGATTGATGAAAGCATGTATTCACTCATACCATACCAGAAAAAAAAATACATTTATATTTTCCTTAAAATTTTTCAAAGGAAACTAAATATTTTCCCAAATCTATGCATTCTGGCTTATCATCCCATAGAGAGGAAAATTCTTTCCAATTTCTTATCAAAAGCTACTCTTTGGCAATATAAATCAGTTTCTTTTGTCCTATTTTTAACATGGACTATGTAGTCCTCACTATAATGCAGTATGCCCTTCATGTTCTTGAAACTTTATTCACTTAGATTGTTTTGCTGAGTTTATTAAAACCCGGTTCCTTTAGTTTTCAGTGAGCCTATTTCTTTTTAATCATCTTCATTGTTCTCTAGGAATTCGTCACAGTCTACATGTACTTTGGTTGTGGGACCTGAAACTGGATAGCATGATGTTTTATGATTTGCTCTTGAAGGTGTCGACCTTTATTTATCTTGGAAATATCTCTGATCCATCCCTTTGGTTTGTGCTTCCATCCAGGTTTTCTCCTGGGAGCATCAGAATTTGACTCATGTCTTTTCATGAAGAATTTTTCAGATCCCAAGCAAGTGCTTAGGCTAACAAGACATTCTTTCTCCCCTTCTCCCTATTGTTCCCACCACAAAAAACCACAAAGGATTTGTACTCAAACCTCTTTCCTTGTCTCTACCCCATGCCCCTACCTCTCCATGACCTATTATATAGCTAACACAAGTTATAGTGCCACCCTGAGGGTGAAGGCTCCCCACTCCCTCCCTGAGCCATCCCCAACAAGAAAGAATTTAAAAGTTCCTGGGGAACCAAGCAACCTTCTTCCCTAGTGAGCCTCACTTTTTCCAAGTATTTATACAATTACTCCAGATGGATTATAGACATTATCATTCTAGTGTTGCCCTAGAATTAACATAGAAGGAAGATCTTAAGAGTTGCTAGAGAGAGCCAACCAACCCTTTCCTTTGGTGAATCCCACCTTTCCTTGTACCAGTGAAGGGATAAGTCTGAGTTGTTCTTCATGTCATGCTTCCCTTCTGCTCTAGCCCTTCCTTTCCAGGTTAGGTGGTGTGGCCCATGGGCCTTTTTGCAGGTACAAGTGAAACAGCTTCTTTATCTCTTACCTCACTTTCTCTCTTTCTGGATGTCTTTCTGGTGAATAAATGAATGAAAATGAATTTACTAAGTACTAAATATTTGCCAAGAACTATGCTAAGTGTGGGAAGTTGGAACCAGAAAAGTAAAATTGTCCCTGCTTTCAAAGAGCTTACACTCTAATTGGGGGCAGATGGCACATAAAAAGTTCAGAGGCAGGACAAATGTGAAGGTACCAACTTCCTGGCTTCTTGGAGGGGCTGCATATAGTCATTGGCTTCTACCCAGAAAATTGAGTATCTGTCACTCAATCTTTTTCTGCATTTTTTTTGGTTCTATCTCTATGTGAATCTGATCCTTTTAAAGATCATACCCAGTACAAGGACATTTTCATGCCTTGTCCGGGAGGCACAAAAGGGAAGAAGGACTACTGAACTCCAATTAGGGTATGTCTGAGCATACATGCTACAGATATTGTGAAGCTTTGACCCAAACTGACATCATTCTCATTTCTCATCCCTGAGGAGATTTTGAACATAATACCCTTGGGTTAGGTTGCTGTGGCAGTGCTGCATGGTTTTCTTAAGGCAATACTGCTGTGTCTTGGGGTGTAGTTAATAACTGTGGTATTTGTGCCGATTGTTTTTCAAGACTTGGATGTCATCTAGGTTGATCTCAGGGGTAATGGTTTAAATTTTGCAAACTAAGGCGATGTAGGTTGCTGCATGAACCAGCTTTGAAGGATCCCCAAGTAGTCAGGGTAGGACCTTGGGTTGGGGAAGATAAGGAAGATTACTGATCTAGAAGTAAAGTCATTTGTGGGTAGTTTCCAGAATCTGTCCTTTAAAAAACAAGGGCAGTATGTATTTATCTCTAGACTATTAGTGATTCTCCTATTCTTCATAATTTTTCACAAATTGCATGCAGAAAATCTGAAATTATACCCACAAAGCCCTGGAGAGTTAGACTTGTTAAAATAATAATAACATATTCTGTTTTTGTAATTTCACAATTTTAAAGTGTTTTCCCACACATAATTTCATTTAATTCCTTATAATAGCCCTGATAGATATCATTATTTCCATTTGACAGAGGAAGAAATGAAAGCTCAGAGAGTGTAACTTGTCTGGTAATGTGACTAGTGAGTTGTAGAACCAGAATTAGAACCGAATTACATCATGCTGTGTTCCACTTTAATCAGTTAAATATTCTTTTGCTTACTCTTTAGATGACATGACCATTTCCTCTGAAGATTCTTGTCAATTATCCTTTGGTCAGAATTCAGTAGAGAATAGCTCCTCACCTCATCACTTTCTTCACTTTCCTCTGATTGATCTCCAGGTTTCTACAGTACATATCCCTTATGATCTTCCAGTTATTTTTAATGCTGTCTTGCATTGCTTATTGATTTTTCTGTTATAGACTTATGGAACTTTAGAACCATCTCCAGCTCTATACAGTCAGTTAAAACAAAACCTGGAACTGACTGTGGCTTCTTATTGCCAAATTCAGACAAATTGAAGAAAGTAGGGAAAACCATTAGACTGTCTAGGTATGATCCAAATAATATCCCTTATGAATATGAAGTAGATGTGATGAATAGATTTAGGGGATTAATTAGATCTGGTAGCTAACAATGCTAGTGTTGATGATAGACTTCCAGCTGAGTTATTTAAAATCTCCAAAGATGATGCTGTCAAAGTGATGCATTCAATATGCAGCAAATTTGGAAAACGAGTGGTTCACTTGATTGGAAAAGATCAGTTTACAGCCCCTCCCTAAAGAAGGGCCAATGCAAAAGAATGATGATCCAGCAAAGGCGCCTGAGAAGTACTGTCAGAGAGCAAGGAAGAGAACTAGGATAGAGCAGTGTCATGGGGGCCTTGGGAGGAGAAAAGATCCAGCCAGGGGTGGTCAAAAATATCAGAAGCTGTCAAGGAAATTGAGAAATTAGAAAAAAGACCAGCAATTAAAAGGTTTAAAAAATTATAAGGACCAAAGAAGGATCCAGATATAGAATCCTATGAAAGGTTGAGGAAGAAGTGAATAGTTGTAGTTTAGGGTGATCATTGATGATTTTATGGAAAATGGGGAACCTTTTGTGGGAGAGAAGAATTTCCCAGATTTCTCCTATTATACTTTTATGGTACATAACCTCTTCTGGACCCTCATTTGCCCTAAAACATATAATTATCCTTGGGACCTTCTCACTTAAGAATATTCTTCTGAGGGGCGGCTAGGTGGCGCAGTGAATAGAGCGCCGGCCCTGGAGTCAGAAGGACCTGAGTTCTGAGCCGGCCTCTGACACTTAATCCACACAAAACAAAAACCTAGCCGTGTAACCTTGGGCAAGTTACTTAACTCCAATTGCCCTAAAGGGGCGGCTAGGTGGCGCAGTGAGTAAGAGCGCCGGCCTCGGAGTTGGGATGACCCGAGATTAGATCCGGCCTCAGAAAATGAGCACCCACGCATAAATAATGACTAGCCGTGTAACCTTGAGCAAGTTACTTAACCCCAATTGCTTTAAAAAAAAAAAAGAATATTCTTCTGTTTACCCCATTTCTCCCATTGGTGGGTTTCTCTGGGACCCTCCATTTTTTGGGGGAGCCCAGCTTGACAAAACTTTCCCCTCCTGACTTTGCTCCTGATTAACAGATTTCAAAACCTTGCCTCAGCTGTCTCATCCTGGAATTTCCCATACTACCTGGGGCCTCCTTGCCTTAGAAAATCCAACTATCCTTGTGACCTTCTCATTCCAGAATATCCCTGTATCAGACTGTTCCTCTTCTCCCACTGGTGGGTTCCTTCTGGGGTTTCCATTTTGTGGAAAGGTCCAGCTTTGTTTTCCATCTGATTTTGCTCTTGACTTACAGACTTCAAAACCATGCCCGTATGCTACCTCCATTTCTACTTCCCTCCCCTCATTTTTAGCTCTCTTTTGTGGATCATCTTCCTTCCTCAGAATTTAAGCTCCTTGAGAGCAGGACCATTTCTTTTTTACTTAGATCTATATTCCCCATGCTTAGCACAGTGCCTGGCACACAGTAAGCTCTGAATAAATGCTTGTTTCCTTCATTCCTTCACCTTTCTCAAAATCATTTTAATTTAATCTTTTAGAAAAACTAGTTCTGTTAATGTCTTTTACTTTTTCATCACTGTCATTTCCATGTTTTACCATTCACCCCTGACCTAGTTGAGCCTTGTCACAGTTGAACAAAACCATCTGTCCCAATAACCACCCCTAATAGTACACACAGCACTCTGTACCCATAGTCTTTGACCTCTCCAAGAAACAGATTGAGGTATAGTTTTTCATCTCTTCTCCAGGGTCAAGATTAATCATTATAATTATACATTATCCAAATTTAAAATTCTTTTCATTTACATTTTAACCTAAGGCTCAGTATCCCTCAAGACTTTGGACTCAAATGGACTGAATTTAATTCTGAAGTTAACCCCCAAGTGAGTCATTTTCTCTCTTTGGTTCATTGCGCCCCCCCCCCCCCTTGAAATCTATTTCATGAAAAATCTTCAAACCTAGCTTATAACTCAGGTTCCTCCATATGTTTATAACAGAGTCTTACCTTCTCTAAAAACAATGAAGGTAACAAAGTTGGGCATGTAGAAGACACAACTTTTATTTTAACTCAGAGAAAATATAGAAGATTCACAGATCTCACAGTAGTTCAAAACCAGATATTGAAAACACAGAAAGCATTCCAATTGCCCATTAACTTGGACCAGAAGATAATCATACTTACGAGTTGAGCAAGTAACACCCCTTCCCACTGGACTTAGTGTTTGAACCACATGGTGTATTAAGTGTAATTCTCTTGCTTCCCTAAATCATAGGTCACCTTCACTCCTCTTCTAGCCTAAGGGTCCATGTGGGTGTTCCTCCTCTTTCTCCCAGAAACATTTAGGATTTAGGAGCCTGGGGGCAGAGGTAGTGGTGGGGTTCCCCAGTTGTAGTTGCACCAATTGATACCAATGTCAGTTTTATTGACTATATCACTGTCTTGATGCTTTCTTAAGAGGCAGCAACTGACTGTGCCTCAGGATATTGCAATTCTTTCTGGGGAAGACCATAATGTATTAGCACTGCCATAGCAACACAATCCATTGGCAACATGTTCATAATTCCTGTGGGGTGGAAGGTAGAGGGAGATGAAAGTTAGGTCAGTTTGTGTCTGGCAGGTCCTTATCATTACATTCTTCATTTGGTTCTAGTTTCCATTACCCAAGTATGATATGAAGATTGTGATTTGGACTTTGAGGAATTCAATGAAAAATGATTAAAGGGAATTGGGCTTATAGAAGAAAGACTAAGAAAAATTTTATTATTGGGATTAATTACCCCCAGAGAAGCTTTGACTGAGCAGTTGATGAGAAATGGGGAGAAGAATGTGCTGGGCCTTCTCCTTAAACAGAAGTTTTGGAGCTCATTACTCTGCCCTCCAGTCAGAGGGTTCAGTCAGAAGGGCAGAAGGTATTGATGGGATGTAAGTATCAAAGCTGATTTAGTCTTACAGAAAAATGAGGTTTTCCAATGATAAGTTTCCTGGGGCATCTTTGAAGGCATGATGGAGAACTTCAAAAGTAGTATAGCTGGTGGGAAAGGCATTTATTAAGTGCATGCTATGTACTAGGCACTATGGTATGTATTAGGGATATAAATTCAAGAAATGAAACAATTCCTAGTCTCAAGGATCTCTCATTCTAAAGGGTTAGAGAAAAGTTATATATAAAGACATATGGAATAAACATAAAGAAAAGAAATACAAAATAGTCAAATGCCAAAAAAAGGGCACGAGTAGTTGAGGTGATTAAGAGTAGAAGGTGGTACTTGAGCTGTATCTGAAGGAAGACAGGTATTCTGGGAATAGGAAGTGAGGAAGGAGTATATTCAAGGCATGGAGAAAGCTGGTTGAAAAGATATGGAGACAGGAGATATGGAGTATTGCTTCTGAGGAACAGAGAGCTGGTTTGGCTGGATCTCAGTGCAAGAAGGGGAACGATATACAATGAGGCTAGAAGTATATGTTGGGGCAAAGTTTTAAAAAAAATTCTGCTTTCCTTCTAATCTTGTTTGCATTGATTTTGTTTGTGCAAAAAACTTTTAAAATTTAATATGATCAAAATTATTCATTTTAAATCTAGTAATGCTTTCTATCTCTTGTTTGGTGATGGTATCATCTTTTGTGTCTAGATCATAAACCCATTTTGACCCTATCTTGGTATACAGTGCTCGAGTTCGCAGTCTGTGCTTAGTTCCAGTTTTCCCAGTAGTTTTTGTCAAATAGTGAGTTCTTGTCCCAGAAATTTGGATCTTCGAGTTTATCAAATACTAGATTACTGTGGTCTTGGTGTTAAAGTTTCAGGGAGAGAATGGAGCCAAATACATAGATCTGGGCAGGGGTGTCACTGATTATAGAAATGATAGTTAAATCCGTGGGAATTGATACTGTCACTGAGAGAGAGGGAGAGAAGAAGAGAGAGAAAGAGAAAGAGAGAGAGAGAGAGACAGACAGAGAGACAGAGAGAGAGAGAGAGAAAGTATGTAGATAAGAGTAGGCAAGTTTAGAACACAGCCCTAGGGAGTACCTAACAACTAGGGGGTATGACTTAGATTATGAATCAGTAAAGGAGATTGAGAAAAAGTGGTCAGACAGGAGGAGAATCAGGAGAGATAATCCTAGGGAGAACAGAGTATCCAGGAAGAAAAGGTACGAGTAGTATAAAACAGATAGTTTGAGAGGGATGAGGGCTGAAAAAAGACCATCAGATTTTAGCAATTAAGAGATCAATGGTAACTTTGGAGAAAGCAGTTTTAGTCAAGTGATGAGGTAGGTTGGAGGCCAAATTGCAAAGGTTCAGGAATCAATGTTAATGCAGTATAGATAGTGTTTTTAAAATAAAATTATTTTAGTGGGGCGCTAGGTGGCTCAATGAACAGAGCACCAGTCCTGGAGTCAGGAGGACCTGAGTTTAAATCCAGCCTCAGACACTTGACACTTGACTTATTAGCTGTGTGACTTGGGGCAAGTCACTTAACTCTAATTTCCCTCCAAAAAGCAAAATAAAAAATGCATTTCAATTTGCCCTCAAAGTTTAGTTGTTCTCTCTCTGGGAGTGGATAAAATTTTTTTCATCATGAGTCCTTTGTAATTGTGTAGACAGCTTTTTCAAGGAAACTCGGCTGAGAAAGAGAAGAGAGTTATAGGATTATAGCTTGGTGGGAGGATGCTAGGGTTTAGTGAAGGTTTTATAAGGTTTGGGGTTATTTGGGCATGTTTGAGGACAATAGGGAAAGAGCCAGTAGAGAGAGAGATGTTCAAGATTTGGGAAAGAGAGGGGATGATTGAAATGGAAACATGCCAGAAAAGATGGAAGGGGAGGCATCAAGAGTATATGTAGAGGGGTTGGCCTAGGAGATGACAAGGGCTATCTTATAGTCAGACACTTGGAGACAAGAGAGAGTAGAAGGTGATGTGAAGGGATTTTGAGATGAGAAGGAGAGAACAAAAAGGGACTCACTTGAAGTAGCTTCAGTTTTCTCTGTAGTAGGCAAGTAGGTACTCAGCTGAGGGATGGTGAAGTGAGGTTTAGCAATTTTGGAAAGAGACGAGCTTTTGGAAAAGTTTTTGATGGGAGGGGTAGTAAAATAGGGAATTGATTGGGGAGGAATAAAAAGATCACCTTTCTGCAGTGAAGAGCTAGTTGAAGTTGGATAACGTGAATTTATAACATAAAAACTCATGTAAAAATTAAGGAAATCTGCCTGTGGCATGCAAATAGATGGGGTTCCTCCTCTAACTCACTCCTTTTGTTATCTTGTAACAAAACACTAAGCCTACCTCAGATTCCCAATCCAAAACCCATCCTTTCATTTCTCTTTATAGTCTGACTCCTTTTAAATTTTGTTCCCTTACTCTATCCAAAATACATCAGTTCTTTCAATCAGATGAAATAATATTTGCAAAGCACTTAGCACAGTTCCTGGCACATAATAGGTGCCTAATCAATGCTTATTTTCTTCCCCCTCCCCATTTATTAAATGCCTACTACATGCTAGGCACTGTGCCAGGCAGCAGGGACACAAAAGCAAAAATGAAATAGTCTTTGTCCTTAAAGAGTTACATTCTATTGGGAATAAATGATATGTATACACGTAAGTATATACAAAAACACATAGGGATTATACTTATGATTTTATGGATGTAGGGTACTCCCAGGTAAGAAAACTCTCTCTACCATTGCAAGAAAACCTTGTATGAAAGGTGGCATTTCCAACCTTATCTCAGTCCCCTAGACTCTCTACCTCCAATGCTTCCCCAATTATGCAATGGATCTGCCTAAATTTCATATGGGGCTCTTCCATCTATGGTCCTCATAACATCATTGCAGATAAAGTAAGTACTACTATTTGGGGTTAACTGAGGCCAAAAAGAAAAAAAAGGAAAAGAAATAATGGGTGATTTATCATGAAAATATTAGACTGTAAATCAGTGGCAGGGCTGGCACAAATTGGAGGATTTCCCAAACTATGTATCACCCACTGAACCAAAATGTTTCTTGTGATATGATTTATAGCAAGGCCAACATTTTTCTCTAAATCCCTGAAGCTTAGCTCTTGGAATGATTGTCCATTATCCTTCTTTTGCCTTTAGAAAAATTCAGCATTTGACTCAGTTTTGTTTTTTTTTTTTAAGCAATTGGGGTTAAGTAACTTGCTCAAGGTTACACAGCTAGTCATTATTTATGTGTGGGTGCTCATTTTCTGAGGCCAGATTTGATCTCAGGTCATCCCAACTCCGAGGCCAGCGCTCCTACTCACTGCGCCACCTAGCTGCCCCCTATTGGATCTTTAGATGGGTCAAATCACAGGTGAACTTTTCAAGAAAGTCAAACAAATTGATAGTCAAATCTTCCAAAAGGTAATGACATTTTTAGAGGACTTCCTTTACTACCTGCATCATTATCAGATATTTTGATATATTTTACTTGTACTTTTTCTAGTTGATTATTTATGGTCGGACACATATCACATTAGGTTTGTGATAATATGATACCTTTTCTTGAAATACCAACCAGCTTCTTATCTTTGGTGTAAGCAATTTGTAAAGTAACAATGGGTTGGCTACCTTCCTGGAACACTATCTAAATGGAAATTATGCAAATAGACATCTAATTGCCCATAGAAATCAAAGTATAACAGAAAAAGTATTTCAAAAGATTTAATATCTAAGTGTTTGTCACATCCTCTGCCTCAGTTTTCTTATCTATGAAATGGAGATAATAATAGCATCTCCTTCCCAGTCTTGTTGTGAGGATCAAATGAGATGATAGTATCTGGCACATAGTAAGTGCTATGTAAATGTTAGATTTTATCATCATCATCATTATCACGATATTTGGTCCATCATATTATGATACTCTGACTTATGTTTGCTTCTATACTTCAATAATCCTGTAATCTCTGTCAGTCAGTAACCTTAATTAGGACCTTACCATGGGCCAGTTACTGTGCTAAATCCTGAAGATACAAAGAAAGGTTATTCTACCATCTGGACTCCTTAGTTCTATCATTAATCCAAAGTTAATAGAATAACTCTAAGCAAAATTCCTCTATATATTAATAATTATAATACCTTAATTTTGATTTTCCATAATTGGAAGTAGATACTTTTATGGAAATGCAAATTTAAAGATCTTCCCTGCCCCTAGGCCCTTTGATTGGCTTAAGAGACTCAGAACCTTCCTTGATTTGAAAATATACTCTGCCCCCTAAAAGGCTGAATGTGGTCACATGGAGCCTGTGGCAGGAGGCTTGGTTTTCAGGAATGCCTACATCTTTTTTTTTTTTTTTTTTTTTTTTTAGGAATGCCTACATCTTGATGCTGTGTGATTGGGCAGTGGGTCAAGAGGGTGGTTACATTCTCTGAGCCAGGAGAAGGCTATATAATCCCTGTTGTGAGGCTTTGCTTTGGGTTCACTTTGAGAAGTGTTGTGTGATTTGACCAGATGAGACTCTGGGCAGCTGTTGAGAGCCCCTTGGCTTTGAAAACCCAGATGTTGATGCTCCCCTCTCTGGTAACTGTGATTTGGTATTGATGTAATGGTTGGGCAGTTTGGAAGCCTGTCTGCTTGATCTGTTTGTTTCTCTGCCTTGTAAGTTCTGTCTGTATACTTTGAAGTTCGGGGTGCTGACCTTTTCCCCCTGAACTAGGTAAATGATCTATGTTTGATTGATTAAAGTAAGCTTGTCAACCCATTTTGAGTTGCTTTCCTTTAGATCTAAGGGCCTGTGTTGGCAGCCGCCCTGGGGATGCTGGGGTGCTTGCTGCTTCAATATTTTACTTTGGGATTACCTCGTCCTTTTCTTTATTTCCTTTTCTTTGCCCTTGGATATTTTTTTCTTTTCAGTTTCTCTGAATATTTCCTTTTGAAATAAACATTGATTGACTGAAACCTTTTGTGATTTAGCCAAATAAAATACTGTGAGGGGCTTCACATTTTGTCAGCAACTATGTTCTCTTCATTGTTTTCTTTCTGTCTGGGAAGTTTACTTGCCATTTGAATACTTTCTTCAAATGGCTACATCTCTCTTGTCAGTGTTCTAAGCTGTTTGCTTCTCAAATATCCATTTCCTATTTTCACAGAGCATGCTAGGCAGATAATTCTGGGTGTGTATAAATGTTACACTCCAATTTTTGTAATCTTCCTCAAATCTTGAAAAGTCAATTGTGATTATTATTACTAGTCCTTAGTAAATTATTTCTGTATTTCTTCTGGAAGCTTACAGTATTTCATCTTCTAGCAGCATTGAAATTAAAGTATGATATTTTTTGGAATGTTAAATCATATATTCTACCCTGACAATGTGCCATAAATTCTATTTATATTTTCCATTCTTTAAAAAAAAAACAGTTCTCTGAAAATTTGCTTGATGATTTTGTAAAATTTAGTGTTCAGGGGCGGCTAGGTGGTGCAGTGAGTAAGAGCGCCGGCCTCGGAGTTTGGATGACCCGAGATCAGATCCGGCCTCAGAAAATGAGCACCCACGCATAAACAATGACTAGCCGTGTAACCTTGAGCAAGTTACTTAACCCCAATTGCTTAAAAAAAAATGTAGTGTTCATACTCTTTTGTTTTTTAGTTCTCTGGGATATCAGTAAACTTGTTGGCATTTGTCTTCTGAATCTGTCATTTGGATCTGTGTGTTGTCAGTCATTTGGAAATTTCACTGATTTATTGATCCTGTATATCTAAGTGTTATACAGAGTTCAAAAGTCCATTTTCTTGTCATTTTTTTGCCTTTTTTTTTTTTTTTTTGGAGGGCAGTTAGGGTTAAGTGACTTGCCCAAGGTCACATGGCTAGGTGTGTGTGTGTGTGTGTGTGTGTGTGTGTGTGTGTGTGTGTGTGTGTGTGTGTGTGTGAAGTGTCTGAGACTGGATTTGAACTTAGGTCCTCCTGACTCCAGAGCCGGTGCTCTATTCACTGTACCACCTAGCTGCCCCTTTGCGTCATTTTTTTTTCCCTGAGCTTTTTAAAAAAAATGTATTTGCAACATTGGTAATTTTCTTCGTTATTTTTTCTTAGTCTTTTCCCATGCTTTTTAATTTTTAGTGGTCTTGGTCTTTTAATTTCCTCGTGTATTTTTCTTTTAAACTTTCAAGCTCTTCTTTTATTTGGCATTGTAATTTCTTAGTATTACCAGTTGTTTAATCTATTTGAATGTCATTTATGCTTTTTGAGGACATCTCTTGGGATATATTATATGTTTTGTTGATTTTTCCATCTCTATTGCTCCTAGTAGTTTAACTGAGTTATTCCTCAGTATTTTCCAAATGTATTGTAATTTTGCTTCGTTCATTTTAAAAAATTTGACTGCTGTTATTTTTTTCTGTGTTTTCTAAACCATTTATCCTTTCTTTTTTTTTTTTTGTGGAGTGTGTGGATCCTGGCTTCATTTGATCTTTCTATTCTGATCAGTGTCTAAACCAATTAAGAAGCATTTTAAGAGCACTTAATATAACACTTAATAACTCACCAAACTAGGCCCTAGAGATGCAAAGTCACAAATGAAATAGCCATTGCCTTTGGGGGATTCTTTTGGAATGTGTAAATTGTAAAGTAAAATGGATTGCCTTAGAAAAGTAATGGGTTCCCACCTCACCAGAAGTCTTCATATGAAAGCTGGATGACCATAATTCTCAGGAGTGGTAGAGAGGATTTCTGTTCATTTCAGTGTGGGTCATGTTGAAAAGACTCTGGAGTCCCACCAAACTCTGAAAGTCTACAATTCTATGAAGTAATTCTTATCTTTATATAGACTATTTCTAAAAGTAGAGAAAGATTGTAGACTACCCTATTCCTGTGATTTTTCATCCCTGAACCAGTTAAGGGTTTGGATGGAAATGTTTAAATGAGAAGTTTAAATGAAGAAGAAAATCATAGGCCAACTTTTTTTTTTATGACTATTACCACAAAACATTAAATATTTGCAAATAGAATACTGCAGTTTCTTTAAAAAATTATTGCTTAGGGGGCAGCTAGGTGTTTCAGTGAATAGACCACCTGGTCTGGAGTCAGGAGGACTTGAGTTCAAATTTGGCCTCAGACACTTAATACTTACTAGCCATATGACCTTGAACAAGTCACTTAGCCCCAATTTCCCTGCCTTCTCCCCTCCAAAAAAAAGAAAAAAAATATTGCTTATGGCCAAATCATCAACAAGAGAAAAAAGTATATAAAAAAGTATTTTATCATTAGATGCATAGAAGGCAGTCTTCATTGTTAATAGTAAAAAAATAAAATATAAATATTTCATAAATAAATGACTATATACATGTGTTTATATATACACATATGTATACATATGCCTAACCCCTCCTTTGCTCCAGTTATAGTGGAGGAGGTGACCCTTATTCTTGTAAGCATGAACCATTTTACTTATGCCCTTGATCTTATGTTCTCCTGTGTCTTCTGGGAGACTGTGTTTGATCATCCCCTCTCTCCCTAATTTTCAATTTCTTATTATCCACTGGTTCCTACCCTACTGCTTACAAATATTCCCAGATCTCACTTATCAAACAGCAACAACCCCCTCACACCCCTTAATTGATCCTACTATCCCTTTTAGCCACCATCCTTTGCCTTTCTCTCTTTTAAAGTCAAACTCCTAGAACAATCTAACTCCAGCCATCGCTTCCATGTTCTCACTTCTCATCCCTTGGAATCTGACTTCTAAACATGTAGTTGAAATAGTTTTCTCTAAGATTGCTAATGACCTACTAATTAAAAATCTAGTGACCTTTTCTCAGGCTTTATTCTTAACATCTCTGTAGGATTTTATATAGTTAACTACAGGTTCTAGGACATTCTCTCCTCCCTGCTGAAATTGCTCTGTCTTTATTCTCTTACTACGTGTCTGGCTGTTTCTTCTTAGACTCCTTTAATGGCTCATCATCCTTATTTAAGTGACTCCCAGGGCTCTCTGTCCTCCACCTTCTTTTCTTTCTCTGCTTTCTCTCTTGGTGGTTTCAGCTTCTATAGATTCAGCTATCCTCTCTGTGCTATATTTCCCAGACTCAGTCTATATATCCCAGAATTTTTCAACAAGTATTAATTTATATCCTGAATTTTAGTACCGTATCAGAAGTTAGTCAATAAATATTAATTAAGTGCCTATGAAGTATCAGACACTGTGCTAAGTTCTGAGGACGCAAAAAGATGTAAAGATAGTCCTTTCCCTCAAGGAGCTCATAATCTAATGGGGGAAACAATAAGCAGACAAATGCACAAATAACCTATATACAGGATAAAAATGAAATAATTAAAAGAAGGAAGGCACTAGAATTATGAGATGTTGGGAAAGACTTCCACTAGAAGATGAGATTTTAGTTAGGACTCAAATGAAGCCAGGGAAGTTAGGAGGTGGAGATGAGGAGGGAGAACATTCTAGGAATGGGTGAAAACCAGTGAAAATGCATGGAATCTAGAGATACAGTGTCTTGTTCATGGAACAAAGGAGGTCAGTGTCACTGGATCAAAGAGTTTGTGGTGGGAATAAGGTATAAGAAGACTGAAAAGGTTGTAGTGGAGGGGGTAGTTTATGAAGGGCTTTGAATTATCCTAGTAAGGGAGCCACTATATTTTTTTGGATGGGGGGAGGGGTGACATGGTCAGGCCTGCTCTTGAGGAAAATAATTTTGGTAGCTGAATGGAAGATAGATAGAAGGGGGAGAGATTTGTGGTAGGCAGACTCACTAGCAAGCTATTGCAATAATTCAGGTGTAAGGTGATGAAGGCTTACACTAGAACGATGGCAGTGTCAGAGGAGAGAAGAGGGAGTACATGAGAGATGTTGCAAAGGTGAAATTGACAGGCCTTGGCAACAGGCTAAATATAGGAGGTGAGAAATTGGATATTTCCAATGGATTTTCCCATAAGCATCCTAAACTTATCACATATGAAACAGAATTTATTACCTTTCCTCATAAGTCCTATCCTTGTCTATCTTCTCTTTCTCTTTTGAGGGAAACAGCAGTATTCTAGTCACCTAGGTTCACAACTTCAGAAATATCTTCCTTATCCTTCACATCCAATCAGTTGCCAGTCTTGTTGATTGAACCTCTAAACTGGCATCTATCTCTGTTTTTCCACTCACAGAGCCTCCTCCTTTAAACAGGCCCTACTCACCTCTTGCCTGGACTATTGCAATTGCGTTCTATGTGTTGTCCTTGCTTTCAGCCTATCCACTATGTCACCAGTCCATCCTTGGCATAGCTGACAAGCTGATACTCTTAAAGCACATATACGACCTTGTCACTCTTTCTCAGGAAGTTCCAGTGATTTCTTCTTGCCTGTAGGATAAAATATAAATTCATCCATTTGGCTTTTAAAGCCCTTTATAATCTGGATCCAACCAGATTTATTGCGCATTTCCAAGTTTTATTACATATGACTCTTTGATGAACTGGTGCAGCTAATCTGACTTGCTTGCTATACTGCCAGAACATGATATTCTATCTCCTGTTTCTGTGATATTGTACAGGGTGTCCTCCATGCCCGGAACATACTTCATCCTCATCTTCACTTTTGGAATATTTGGGTACCAAAATAGCAATATCACAAGTACAAGATGTGGGAGGTATGACTAGACAGAAGTTGTTCTGAAAAAGATCTGGGGGATTTAGTGGACTGCAAGCTCCATAAAAGTTGTAAGTATGATGTGGCAGCTAAAATTTTATGCCTTCAGTAAGAGAGGCAGAGCTTCTAAAAATGTAGAGGCAGTAGTACCAGTGTCTTCTGTCCTGGTCAGACGTCATCTGAAGTATTGTGTTCCGTTCTGAGTGCCACCTTTAAAAAGAACATTGATAAGCTGGAGAGTGTCCAGAGGAGGGTAACCAAGATAGTGAAGGGCCTTGAATCCATCCATGTCATAAGTGGATAGACAGCTGGGTCTTGAGTCAAGAAGACCTGAGTTCAAATCCAGCCTCAGACACTTAATACACATGTGACCCTGGACAAGTCACTTAACCCTGTTTGTCTCAGTTTCCTCATCTTTAAAATGAGCTGGGGAAGGAGATGGCAAATAACTCTACCAAGAAAACCCCAAAGGGGTCATGAAGAGTTGGACACGACTAAAACTACCAAACAACAAAAATTATTAGTATTATTTAAGCACAGGATGTCTGACTAATTGTTGGGTATATTATAGTGGGTATTCCTTTTGCATGTAAGTTGGACTATATGGCCACTATGTGACTTTTCTAATCCAATAAACATTTATTAAGAGCTTACTATGTCAGGCACTGTGCTAACTTTCCTGCTCTCAAACCCTCTTTACCCAATGTTCTAGAGCCAAGGTGTCAAATCTTTAGCGTGCAACACTCTAGAGTGAGGCCCATACCAGACTAAAATGTGATTGGAAAATATTTAACAAGATAAATAAAAATTCCATAAAACATAGATTAGTCAATACGCTGCCCATAGGGATCCTTATGTATGGCTTGGTGGCCCTTATTTCTGTTTTAGTTTGACATCACCATTCAAGAGGCCTTTCTCTAGATCTTTTTATACATCGTGGGTGCCAAGCACAACACTCACATTGTCTATTATCCCTTGCTCTTGCCAAATGAGTGGTCCACCTCTTTTTCTAATCACATTGATAATACTAGTTGATGATACTTCTTGCACATGTCTTCATCGGACTATACTAAAGTTAGGTTGTGTGTAACCTCTGTCTGAAGCAGATTTCTTTTTCAACCCCTGTAATTTTTGGATCTTTAGGTGCCAAGAATGATAGGAGTCCATAGTTGGAGTTCTTCTTGGGGAACTAACTAAAGGACAATTGTGAAATGTTGTATTCTGGTTGTATGGTGTTCTGGGCTGGGCCTGACTCAAGGTAAACACCTAGCAATTTAGATTCAATATTGAAAAAGAAAGACACTCTTGTAGGTTGTTCAACAGTGGTTTTTTTGTTTTGTTTTGTTTTTAAACAAAAAGAGATTAGTCCCTGTAGGAGAAGGATTTAATAAGGATAGGCATTTGGGACACCCCTAGTTTATTTTGCTGAGTGAAGATTTCTTGCCCAAATTACCCGTTGTGATACACCAGCTAAATATCACACTACCCCTGCAGCTTGTCCTGGCTGCATCATATTCAGATGATGATGAAGTGATGAATAGTCTGAGCCTTTAGTCCCCTGAGACAACCAAATCTTGAGGAAGGTCTCAATACCTTTTAAGGAAAATTAGCCTAGCTTGCTTGGAAAAGGAGAGGTTAGGATATTGACTCCACCACTGCTTTGCTCTACCTTTTAAAGAGAAACACACAGTTCTTTGTGGTTGACTTTCTCTTGGGTTTCTAGGCATTTATATGAGATTGGAAGAGGAGACACAAAGAAGTCAGCTGACCAAATGTGACTGACCAGGGGGATATTTTCTGGGGCCAGTTCATTGTATGGCAAAATGGTGGCTGGATAGGAGCTGAGAACAATTCAGTAGCAAGATTACATGAAGTTTATGGCAAGGTTTCCCGTCCCTATTTTGACTTAGATCAAAATTACTTAGTACTATGTAGGATTCCAGATTTAAAGCTGTAAAAACACTTAGAATCATCTGCTACAACCCTTCAATTTTACAGACAAGGAAATTTAGACTAAAGGAGTTGTGTCTTGTCCACAGTCACAAAACTAAGGTGTCAGAGCCAGGCCATCTGAATATAAATGTAGTACTCTTTGTATTATAGAGCTGCCTCCGGATCTTGTCTGCCTTGGTCCTTGGGGGATCCTTAATGGTTGTCAGAGTCTGCTGTTTCCAAGGTCAGGGTCTTTGCCTGCTCCCTAAGTGTTCCCTTTCCTTCTGAGGGAGGAAGAATAGGTGATGACAGCTTTTCACCTGATGCCAACTGGATCCTAGGAATCAATGACATTTGAAAATGCGATGTGTTGTTTATGATGAAAGAATGGTAGTTTCTAGGCTTTTCTCAGAGGGTCCTCTGATGCTAGAAAATTATGGGAGTATGGTGTGACTGGGATAAACCTGACTTGATTATCTCAGTTAGAGGGAGAGAAAGAACCACAAGCTCAAGATCTTCAGGAAGTTGAGGAAAGAGAAACCCCAAGAAACTTCTGCACAGATTTCTAAAGCAATGAAAAAGAAAAAAAAAAAGCAAGAAGGATGGGATTAGAAGGGTTACAGGTTTGGCAGAGATGGCTCTGGAGATTATAGCTCCACCCCTGACTCTTCAAATTTTTTCTACCATGCCACAATGTTTTCTTATCTGGGCAGGTCACTTCATCCCTGGTCATCTCATATTGGGAGCTCCTGTAGTTCCTTCTTCTAATTGGCTGGCTTCTTTATGAACTTTCATTTTAAAGGAAGGTCCCAGGCCTGCCACATCTTTATTCCTTTTCTTGACTCTCCAAACTTTCTTTACCAAGCTCCAGAGGGTACCTTCTATACCTTCTCCCTGGCTCTGCTTCCTTTCAACGTTCTTTTATGTATCCCCAGAATCTCTCTCCCTTTGCTCTAATCTTTGGTGAAGAAATAATGCTCATAATCTCTGCTCATCCTTCCTATCTCTCTAGGGACTTACTGCTTTGATCATCCCTGCCACCCCCTTTCTCTCCTCTTCAATCTCTTTTTATGTTCTGGTTCCTTTCTAGATGTTTACAACTATGCCCACATTTCCCTATCCTTAAAACCTTCATTCAGCTCTCATACCCTCCTTGGGTTTGTCTTACATTTCTCTTTCTTTTCATAGTTAAAGCTCTAGAAAATCAGTGCTGCTACTTCAAGTGCCACTTCTCACCTCATTGTAATCTAGCTTCCACCCTTGGCTGAACTGTCCCATCCAAGGTCACCAAAGTTATTACTAATCCTTCTGTTAGGTGGTAAGGCTCCCCCAGGGTGGACCCGCAGCTGAGATGGCTGTCTGGCTGTCTTGGTGGGGAACGCCAGGGCCCTGAGCTCAGCACAGCTTGTTACTATTAGATCTCATTGGAGCTTCTCAACAACCAGAGCAAGATCAGGTTTAGTCTCACCCATGGTCAGCCTAAACACAGCTGGTAAACATCAGGCAGGTTCAAAGCTAAGCCTTCCTGATTCCAAGTCTAACGCTTTCTCCAGGATGCTGTAGTGCCTGCTAATAATTTAATTTGAGGAAGGTGAGAGTACAAATAGACAGGGGCTCAGGAAAGGCTTACTATAGGAGGCAGCTCCTGAGATGAGCTTTGACAAGATTAAGGACCCTAAGAGCAGGAGATAAGGGAGGGCATTTGAGTCAAGGGAGCCAGTATAGGGAATACCCAAACTCACAGGAAGTGTATCAAGGGAGAGCTATTTGCTGCTCAGATATAACACTTGGCCTGGCGTCAGGAGGACTTGAGTTCAGATTCTGCCTCAGACACGTACTAACTGTGTGACCCTGGGCAAATCACTTAACCTTGTCACCTCGGTTTCTCATCTGTAAAATGAGCTGGAGAAGGCAATGGCAAACTGCTTCAGTGTCTTTGCCAAGAAAACCCCAAAGGGTGTCATGAAGAGTCAAACACGACTGAAACGAGTCAATACTAACAACAAATTTGCCACTTGGGAGAGTTGAAGGAAAATAGGGAACCAGTAGTTGCCTCTCCTTTGTAATGAAGACAGCACCCTGTCCCTACCCCTCTGATTCTTGTGGATGAAGTGTAGACCAAGGAAGCACATAGTGCTTTCTATGTTATACCAAAGAACCAGCACTCATGTACCTGGAAGTTGCCTAGGGAACTCAGTCAACTGCTGTAACTCCATCCCCACAAGTTTTCCAGGGGATTCAATCCCTGCTATAGAGCCAATGTATGTAAAATACTTAGTAAACTTTGAAGTGTCTTCATAAATATCAGTAGTTATTATTATGTTGTATTCCCCAGTGGATAAGGTAGCTACATAGCTCAGTGGATAGAATGCTGGGCCTGGAGTCAGGAAGACCTAAATTCAAATTTAGCCTCAGACACTAACTGTGTGACCCTGGGCAAGTCACTTAACCCATATTTGCCTTGATCCACTGGAGAAGGAAATGGGAAACTACTCCAGTATCTTTGCCAGGAAAAGTCCATAGACAATATGGCCCATGGGGTCATAAAGAGTTGGATATGACTGAACAATAATAACAACAAATTCTCCAATGGAATGTAAGTATCTTGAAGGCAGGGTCTGCTTTTGTTTTGTCTCTTTATCCCCAGTGCTGAGAATAATTTTTTTTTTAAAATCAGATCTATTTTTTCATTTGTAGAGGACGTTTCTGGTGATATAAAGGCTCTGTAGTTCAGATCTGCACTCAGTCTACAGGCTTAGTTGCCTGAGGGCACTGTAAATTTTAGTGACTTTTCCAGAGTCACATAGCCAGTTATGTCTCTGAGGTGGGACTTGAACCCTGGACACCCTGACTACAAGACCAAGTCTATATCTACACTGCCTCTTGCTTTGAACAAATGTGTGCTTAATCAATGTTAAATAAAATTGGACAGTGAGTAAGCTTAGTCCAGTTAGTACTTGTTGAATCAGTTTTGAGGCAGGCAAAAGGACAGCAGATTTCAGTTTGAAGCCAGGAGGGATCCTAAATGTTAAAGTCCCTTGATTTTCTTGTAATCAATAAATATAGTTACAAAGAAGGATATTGACTCAAAGAGGCAATGGGAATAGCCAGAAAATGGGTCACAGAAGGCCTGGAAAGGACTGAGTTACACTTTAAGCTGAATCAAGTAAATTGAGTAACCAGAGTCTGTGTAGATATTTGTATTATAGTTTTCTGCTCATACTCTGTGCTCTAGAGGTCCTCAACCCCCCATTCCTGGAATGGACGCTTTTATCATCTCTGTTTCATCCCTCTCTTTCTTCAAGGCAGCTCAAGCTTTTTTCTTATCTCTCAACTTGCTAGCACCCTCCCTGCCAAGTTACTTTTCACTTATTTTGTGTTTATCTATGTACATGTTATCTCCCCTGATAAATTGCAAGCACCTCGAGGGTAGGGACTGTTTCATTTTTGTCTTTGTACTGTATTCCCAGCATTTAGAGTGGTGCTTGGCATGTAAGTAATTGATTGACACATATTTCCTTACACTCTAGAACACTAGTTCATATGCCTTAAAATGGCTATGTACACATGTCAATCCTGCAGTGCCCCCTTTGGGGAAGGGACATTGTAGCAGAAGAGAAAGGGAAAATACTACGAATCTCTGAGCTATGGCTCTTTGGAAAAGAAATTCCTATAGTAGTCCCACCCCCAGAGGAAGTTTGTCTAGGCAGTGCCAGCAAAATATCCAGCCAGAAGCTTTGAGTTAGGAATGGCCCCAACGCCATGTTTGCTTGATTCTAAATTAGGTGATAAATGAAAATTAATCAGACCAGTTGGGAAGTGAGCCCACTACCTCAGCCTCATTACAAAATTCCAGGTTCTAACCAACAAACCTTTCTAACAAAACAAGTCAGTTTGCCCCACCCATTGTAACAGGCTCCCCAACTTGCAGACACCCGGTTTGGGTAGGACAGACAAAAGTCTCCAGTTCTGACTTGTTACTCCCAGGTTATAGGATTACTCATCCCTCAAGAAGCTGCCCCCACCTACTGGAAGCATCACCTGTTTGGATCTAGCCATTGTTAATTCACTTAGGCTTCTCTAATTGGATTAAGGGGAAAGTGTGGTGCTAGCATCTAGCACTGCAATGAGAATTAACATTAACCCTTTAGCCAACATTTTCACAACAATCAGGAATTATTAACCCTTCTCACTCCCCTGCTCTGGGTATAATTCAATTTCTCTCCCTCTCCTCTCTCTTAGACCATTTTCAAGCTGCAGGAGAGAAAACCCCTAAATTAAGTGGTTTATCATAGTCTCCTGTCTCTGCTTGCTGTAATTAATCAGACAATCAGCAAGCATTGGTTTAGTGTGCTAGGTGCTGGAGGCACAAGACTAAAGATGAAAGTCTTTGCTTTTAAGGAACTTACTCTCTATTGGGGGATACCACATGTACACATACAAAAATCATAAAACACTTGTAAAAGTCAATGCAAAGTAATTTCAGGGAGGAAGTACTGGTAGCTGGTGGGTAAGGAAGGGTCTTGGGTTGGAGGTAGCACATAAGTTAAACATCTGGAGGAAATGAGGGATTTTAAGAGGCAGAGGTAAGGGACAATTCATTCCAATAATGGGAGAGTGCACATGGAAAGGCACAGAGGTAGGAATTCTAAAGCAATGAGTGAGGCATAACAAGAAGGTCAGTATGGCTGGCCTGTAAAGCATGTGAAGTGTAGTATATATAATAAGCCTAGGAAATAAATATGTTAGAACTCTGTCATAGAGTTGCTGTTGTCTGCTGTTGTTGTTTGTCCTTTGTTCTGAAAGAGGACCAAAGACATTAAGAGAGTGATGGCTTGCTCATGAATTGTATACAAATGAGGGAGAGCTGGTTGAAGTCCTCAGAGGACTTTAATGCCAAACAGAAGAGCCTCAGTTTTCCCCACCCCTTCATCTGTAGAATGGGGATAATAATATTTATAATACACAACTCACAGGGTTGTTGTGAGGAAAGTACTTTTAAAATTGTATGTGAAGTTATTAAAATTCACATATTTGTAGTTTATCTCTCTTTACCTGATTAGGGGGATCATTTTTTCTGACATTAGATTCTCAGAAGCAGCCATAAATATCTTGACTTGCATGGGAGACTCTCACTTGAGGGCACCCTGACTTGGACACATGGCTACCCCTCCAAGAAAAGCTATACCAGGTTGAAGTAACTCTGGACCTTCATCCCCTGAAAACCACAACTCAGAAACCCCTCCTAATGTGTTTGCTTTTACCATCCAGACAAAGGATGCAATTAATTCAAAACACTTTAAGAAGCAATAGAAAATCTCTCTCTTACTCTTTGACTAATACATATGCTTTGAGTGGGAAGAGTTGACAAGAATAAAGATCACACACGAGGGACACACACATAGAGAACATATGTGATGAGGGCATGTGTGAAGAGGTACACATATAGGTAATACATATGGCCAGTGCATACACATAGAAAGGTATACACATAGGGAAGCCCTGTGGTCAGAGTGCTTGGATAGAGGATCAACTCATGCTTCTTCAGGGCCACCAATATCTTCTGGTGCTATTTGTACTGCTTTTGCTGGGCACTTACTTTCTGGGCATTTAGTTTCTGTTGGTTTTGCTCTGTGCCAGATATTGCATTGTGGCTGCTATTGGTAAAGTATGACATTTTTGCTATTCATCCCAACTGTGAGCTGGTCTCTTAGTTGTTGAGCTTCTTTCTGCCTCTAGCTTTGGGGTTTCATTTTTTCAGGGGTTCTTCTAGTCATCTTAACTCTTAGGAACTGTGTCTATTAGTAGTGTTAATTAGAAGTGTATCAGCATGGCTAGTATGACAAGAAAGGAAAATTATAAATGTTGGAGAGGATGTGGGAAAACTGGGACACTAATGCACTGTTGGAATTATGAAGTGGTCCAACCATCCTGGAGAACAATTTGGAAATATGTCCAAAGGGTTATAAAACTGTGCATACCCTTTGATCTAGTAATACCACTGGTAGGTTTATAATCCAAAGACATAAAAAAAAGCGGGGAAAGGACCTGTTTGTACAAAAATATTTATAACAGCTCTTTTTTTTCTGGTGGCTAAGAATTGAAAATCGAAGGGATGCCCATCATTTGGGGAATGGGTAAACAACCTGTGGCATATGATTGTAACAGAGTACTATTGTGCTATAAGAAATACCGAGCAAGATGATTTCAGAAAAATGTGGAAAGATTTACATGAACTGATGCAAAATGAAGTGAATAGAACCAGGACAACTTTGTACAATGTAACATCAATATTATTAGATAAAGAATTGTGTATGACTTAGCTATTCTCAGAAATACAATCCCAAGGCAATCCCAAGAGATTGATGAAGCATTCTATCTGCCTCTAGAGAAAGAACTGATATTGTTTGAATACAGACTGAAGCATGTTATTTTCATTTTCATTCTTTTTCTTTTATTCAAGTCTTCTTGTATAAAATGACTAATATGGAAATGTTTTACATGATTGCATATGTATAATCTATATCTGATTGCTTACTGTCTTAGGGAGGAGGGAGGGGAGAAAGGAGGGCATAGAATTTGGAACTCAAAACTTAAAAAAAACCCAAATGTTAAAAAAAGTATATCAGCAAGTTTCTCTCAAAGAATCACGGTCTGACAGCTCCTGTCATAGCTCTTTAAGCTTGAGGTTATGAGATAATATATCCAGGCAAAGGTCTTGAACAAAAGCCAGTATCTCCAAGCTAGGATTGTCTGTCTTTCTATCCTCTATATGACTTAGGGTTGGAAGGCCCTCTTTAACTGCTGTGACTTGTTGACCTACATCTCCTCAAACAATTTCAGTAACTAATTTTGCAACAATTCCTGAAGAGAGGTGTGTGTGTGTGTGTGTGTGTGTGTGTGTGTGTGTGTGTGTGTGTGTAGTGTGTGTGTGTGTGTGTGTGTGTTTCTGTGTGCTCTCAAGCACACTTGAATGTACATTCATCCATGGAATGGAGGTAAGGAAAAGACAAGAACAAGAAACACTAAACCTGCCTGTACCTCAAATACTTTGTCATTAAGTCCTGCCTTTCTCAGGTACATGTGAAGAACAGCTAACCTTTGAGGTCTGAGTACTTTTGAGTACCTTTTGAGTATCTATGTTGTTAACTGGGGCCTGGAGGCTGGGGGAGGCAGCACGAACCTGGGAATTCTAAGAGGGCACATGGTCCTTGTTCTGGGGAGGGAGGTTGCAACAAGAAGATCCCTTTACATATGAGCCCTCATGTTTGTCATATTTGCTGCTCAGGAATTCACAAGTCTCCAAAGGAAGTTTTATATATAAATTTTTATATATAAATATTTTATATAGAAATGTTCTTCCCTAAAGAACTAAAAGAACTTCCCTAAAAACTCTGTTATGGGATATTAGCATATAGTCTCTAACACAAATCATACAATATAGAAGAGATAATATACAAAGCTACTTAAGTAGCTAATCAAAATGAGGCAGTATGATATTGAGCAAAAAACTCTGGTACTGGAGTCAGAAGACCTAGGTTCAAATTCTGCCTCTGATTCTACTTTTGTGACCTTAGGTAAATCACTTAATGTTCCTGGGCCTCAGTTTCCTCCTCTGTAAAATGGGAGATTGGACTTGCTGGCTGCTGAGGTCCCTTTTAGATTTAGAGCTAGAATCTTATGGTTTGTGTCTCTTTTCATTGCTTTTTCTTTAAACTTAAAGACAAAAAAATTTCATTGGGTCCACTAGGTGTCAGCCGTGTACTTCAAATAATCTATAAACAACTGACTGGCCTTTTTCAACCTTTGAGCCCAAGAAGAGAAAAGCAAATACCTAGACTAGAGGGGAAGATGTTAGCAGATGTTGGGCAGTCAGAATTTGAAAATGAAAAAAAACAAAAGAAAAATAGATAACCTTGTATCACATGAATCTGAAAAGCTTCTAAACAAAATAAATTCACCTAGGATAAGAAGGGTAGTGAGTGGTCAAATGGGCAAAAATATTTGAATCAAATTTCTGTGATAAAGGTTTGGTATTCAAAAATATATAAACAACTAACCCATCTATAATATAGATCTATAAATCCCAAAACCACTCTGTAATAGATGAGTGGTCAAAGGATATGACCAAATCATTACCAAAATAAGAAATGTAAACTATTGATTACTGTAATCAAGAATACTCCATATCGGGGCGGCTAGGTGGCGCAGTGAGTAAGAGCGCCAGCCTCGGAGTTGGGATGACCCGAGATCAGATCCGGCCTCACAAAACGAGCACCCACGCATAAATAATGACTAGCCGTGTAACCTTGAGCAAGTTACTTAACCACAATTGCTTATAAAAAAAAAGAATACTCCATATCACTAATAATAAAAGAAATGCAAATCAAAACAACCCTGAGATTTCACTTTATACTCTGCAAATTAGCAGAGATGACAAAGGATTGGACTAGTCAATCTTGGAGACATGATAGGATGGTAGATATACTAGTACATTACTGGTGGAGTTGTAAAGCAGTAAATAAAGTGATTAAAATGTCTATATCCTTTGACCCAGAGATTCTATTACTGGGCTTATACCACATAAGTAGGCTATTGAGAAGAAGAAAATCTCCATATACAGCAAAATATTTATAGCAACTCTTTTTTGTTTTTGTTTTTGTAGTAGCAAGGAACTGGAAATAAAATTAGATGGCCATCAAGTAGGGAATGAATAAAGTAATTGTGGTACATGAATGTAATGGAATATTACTATGCTATGAGGAAAGATGAATATGATAAATACAGTGAACGTGGAAAGATCTATGTGAACTGATACAGGGTAAAGCAAGCTGAGCCAAGAAAACAATATTGACAATGAATATTGACAATGAATATGAACAATGAATTTACACAACAGTGTAAACAGAAAGAACCACAAAAAAGTGAATGTTGCAAAATTATAAAGAATAATCATGCCTTGAAAGAAGAAAGCTTGAGAAGATAATTTCTACCCTACCCCTTTGCAGAAGTGGGAGGTCCAAGAGTATAGTACATTCATTGCACATGTTTTCAGACTTCTGTGATATATTGATATGTTGATCAGTTTTGCTGATTTTTTTTCTCTTCTTTTTCTTGTTTTTAAAAACATTACTTTGGGAGGTGTAGGGGGAAGAATACTGGGGAAAATTTTGGTGATGTAAAAAAAAGACATCAATAACAATATCTTTTTAAAAGTTGAAAATGAATAAGGAGTAGAAAGGGGGCCCAGGCTAGCATGTGTAATTCTATTTCAAATTGGGTAGCTGTTAATCATATGACTGGAAACACTCCATTTACATATCCCATTATCTTATAAAATCTAACACAAATTTAAACTAGGTTTCTAAGTTTTATAGCTGGAAAGGACCTTAGAGATGACCTAATCTGCTGGTCGACAAAGTGGGGCCCATGTATCTCTGAGGGGCTGGGGCATTATCCCAAAGGTTATGCAATGAACTAATCAGTGGATGGATGGGTTGTAGCCCACCCTTCTTACAATAACCAATCATAGACTTATCTCTGATATAACTATGTCCCCTGCTTCACTTGTTATTGTTTAACATTTATTTCTCCATTCTCCTCCTTCCCACGACTGGTTGTCGACTCATGGCTGTGCCTGACCGTTTTCCTCTTGGAACTGTTAGAACACTGCAGTAGCCACCTGAAGTAGCTGTTCAGGGAAAATTCCTCTCCCCTTCCCACCAGATAATCTTTTGGCTGCTATGGGCACTGAACTTTGTACTCTGGATCAGTGCCTGACTAGTAAGGACCTCAGTCCACTATTTTTTGGTGGGGCAGAGTGAGATATGCAAGATGAACAGGCATGGATGAATGCATCCAAGTGCACTACAGTCCTCATTACGTTTCCCCTACAACCCATTTCTTTTCCAAACTTCCCTATTACTGTTGAGGATACTATCATCCTTTTAGTCATTCAGGTTTGCAACCTTAATACTATGTAAGTACTTAGTGTCAAATCTGCATTACTATGTAAGTAGTAAGACAAGTTGTATTTGTCATCCTATGGGTATATGTAAGTTTTTATTTAATCCATTTATGACCAGGCCCCATTCTATGGCTTTGTCTATATATGCTTAGCTGGAGAACTTCTGCTTTTATTGCTACCCTCATTATCTTACAGAAGATCCCTGGAATATACGAACAACAGAAGAATTGTGACACAATAAATTATAATGGATTAAAAAGAACAGAAGCAAAAATTTCAGGAGAAAACTTCACCAGAAATGAAACTAAAATTTTCTTAAGATACAATTAAATGGATAACAAACACACTAAAGGAATGTATGAAATTAGTAAAAATAAAGATTAATTAAGAGATAACTTAAATATAGCTAAGAAATCTTAGGACAAGATGATGATGAAACTCAACAGTTTAGAAATATCATTGTTAAACAAACAAAACAACAGGTCAATAAGAAGCAGAATTATTTCACTGGAGAACAGAATGATGGAAACAATAAAAGAGGCAGGAAAACATACCCAGAAAATTACTCAACTGGAAAAATTTTTGGAATTTATGCAGGTAAAAATGATGAAACTGGAGGAGAGAGTAAGAAAATGTTTATGAACTATTGCACTTCTGAAAGTCATGAACATAATAATTATTATACTATAGGAATTTGTATCTGAACTACTATACAAAATTTCCCAGGTGTATTTAAAGAAGGGAACCAATCGATAGAACTCACAGTTCAACACAAAGATTGCATCCTGATTTAATCTCACCCAGATATATAGTTGTCAAGCTGTTAGACTACAATGAAGAAAGGATAATTTTGTAAGTAGCTACAAAGAAAAACATCACATTAAAAAAAAGCACATAAACTCAATTAAGTTTTAGTTAATCATTAGATTAAAAAAATCACAGTAAAAGCTAGAATATGGTATACTGTCATTTAAATTATAGAACTTAACCCTCAGATTACAGATTTGGAGGTGGAGGGGACTCTCATTTTTTTCCTTTTTGAAGGGCAATTGGGGTTAAGTGACTTGCCCAAGGTCACACGACCAGTTTTTGTGTTAAGTGTCTGAGGCTGGATTTGAACTCAGGTCCTCATGTCTCCAGGGCTGGTTTTCTATTCACTGTGCCACTTAGCCGCCCCCAGTCCTCTCATTTTACAGATGAAGAAACAGAGGCCAAGAGATCTTCAGTGATCAATTTAAGGTCATATAGGTAGTAAGCGGCAGAACTAGTTTTTGAATCCATCTTGTCTAATGCATGATCTAGCACTCTTTCCACTGTACTATGCTGCTTTCACCAAATCAACCCTCTAGGACTTTCCAAAAACAATTTGTGGAGGGCTCATTCAGTCTTAAGAGAAGTTTTTGTCCAACAAAGGTTAAAGTCTTAATATCATCAAGATAAATACCAAAATCAATGGGAGTCAGAATACTAATTAACACCGCTATTTCTCTAGATCATTATTCAAATCCCACTCAACACTCCCTACCACCTTACTCCTCATTTCCATCCCCCTCAAACCTCCCACCCCCAAATTTCATCCTAATGCCACCCACCCCTTCCACGATGCCCTCTGGAATACCTATTTCATAGGCAACACACTTGCTTTCATTTTAAATCTATTCCTCTCCAACTTCTTCCATCTACCTCATGAAACTTGACTTTCCTGATGACATTGCCTTTCTGCTCACCCTTTCCAGTACTGGTTGCACCTTCACTCATTCTCCTTGGCTCACTGCTCCAAGCAGGGTAATTGGAGTATTCCTTGCTTCCCTTTGCCACTTCCAGGTTCTTGCTCTTTCTCCTTCATTTAGTAACATCTCTTCCTTTGAGGTTCAGACTATTCACATCCACCACCAAGTCAAAATCCAGGCAGTTATTGTCTACAGATCCCCAGGTCACTCCCCTTTCTTCCTCAATGATTTCAATACTTGTCTTATATGATTTTTCTCTCCCCTCCAATTCCTCCCCTCATACCAGAGGACTTATACATATAGATTCCTTCTCAAATAACTTAATCGCTCAGTGCATTAACCTACTCCCCTCCCATGAACTTCCTCTCCTACCCCACCTCAGCCACACACAAAGATGGTCATACCCTCTATCCTATCACCCATAAATTTTGAAATCCCCTTCTCTGACTATACTGTATTGACTTTTTACCTCTCCGTGTGCCTAACCGTACTCTTCATCTTCACTGTGATGATCCCCAATCCCTTGACCTCTCAATTCTCTCTCAGCCCATCTCAGCGGTACTAGTAATTCTCTTCTTCATCTTGAATCACTGGTGAACCAATTCAAGCTACACTGTCCTCTTCTCTTAAATCCCTAGTCCCCTTATCATATCTCTTATGCCCAGCCAAGCTTCCTTCTTGGATTACTTCCATCACTGGTCACTTTCATGCCTACACATGAGCTGCTGCATGAAGGTAGAGAAAATCATGAAACCATTCTGAGGGGGTCCTCTACACATTTATGTTACATAACCTCAACTGGACCCTCACTGCTGCTAAGCAATCCTTCTATACCTCCCTTACCAACTTACTATCCCACTCTCCACAGCAACTTTTCCAAAGCTTTTCATCCCTCCTCAAACCTCCCATGGCTTTCCCTCTCCCCACTCTCTCAACTGAGAATCTTACCTTATATTTTACTGAAAAAATTGAGACCATTTGCTATCAAATCTCTCTTCTTCCCTCTTCCTCATCTCCCATTACTCAGGTGCCTTCTGCTGCTCTCTCCTCTCTCCCCTATTTCACCTGATGAAATGGGGATCCCATTCCATCCTGTCTCCAACTACCCATCTGTCATTCCTACCTTTCACTTATTTTCAGTTTCTCCCTGTCTACTGGCTCATTCCCTACTGTCTATAAATATGCCTATGTCTCCCTATCCTGAAAAAAAGCAAAAAAGTGCCCCCAAACAACCTTCACTTTATCCTTCTATCCCTGCTAATTATCTCCCTATTTCTCTTCTGCCCTTTGTAGCTAAACGCCTTGTAGAAGGAGGTACCCTCACTTTCTCTCTTCTCATTCTCTTCGTAACCCTTTAGAGTGACTCCTGACCTTATCATTCCACTGAGCTGGCTCTCTCCACAGTTCTAATGATCTCTTAGTTGCCAAGTCCAATAACCGTTCTCGGTTCTCTTTCTCCTTGACTCTCTGCAGCTTTTGCATTGTTGATTACTCTCTCCTCGATATTCTCTTCTGTCTAGGTTTTTGGTATACCGGTTGCTTCCGGTTTTCCTCCTACCTATCCGACCACTCCTTTTCAGTCTCCTTTACTGGATCCCTCTTCAGGTCATACCCTCTAACCACAGCTGTCCCTTAGAGTTCTGTCTCCAGTGCTCTTCTCCTTCTATACTACTTCACTTAGCAATCTCATCAGTTCCCCAGATTTAATGACTATCTTTATGCTGATAATTCTCAAATCTATCTGTCCTGCCCCAGCCTCTCTGCTGACCTCCAATTTCACATCTCCAACTACCTTTCAGACATCTAAAAGAGGGTGACCAGTTGATATCCTAAACTAAACATGCTTAAAACAGAACTCATTATCTTTCCCCCTAAACCCTCTCCCCCTCATTTCTTCCCTATTACAATGAAGGGTAATACCATACTTCCAGGCCCTCAGACTCCCAACCAAGGCATTATCTTTGACTCCTCACTACCTCTTAACTGCCCCCTCCCCGCCCCATATCCAATCTACTACCAAGATCTGTTGATTTTACCTTTGCAACTTCTCTCAAATATGTCCCCTTCTCTCCTCTGACACTGCCACCATACTATTATAGGCCCTTATCACTTCACTCCTGGCCTATTGTAATATCCTGGTGGTGGGTCTGCCTGCTTCAAGTCTGTCCCCACTCTAATCCATCTTCCATTTAGTCATTAATGTGATTTTCCTAAAGCACAGGTCTAATCATGTCACTCCCTATCCTATCAATAAACTCCAGTGGCTTCCTGTTGTCTCTAGGAGCAAATATAAAAAGCTTTGTTTGGCATTTAAAGCCCTTTATATAACCTATTCCCCTTCTATCTTTCCAGTCTTCTTACGTCTTATTCCCCAATATGTACTCTTCATTTCAGTGATACTGGCCTCCTTTATTCCACAAATAAGACACTGTTTCTTGACTCCTGGTGTTCTCTGACTGTCCCCCATGCTTGGAACACTCTCTCCCCTACTCTGACTACAGAGCTCCCTGGCTTCTGTTAAGTCCCAACTAAAATCCCATCTTCTATTGGAAGCTTTCCTAGCTTCTCATAATTCCAGTGCTTTCTCTTTTATTTTTTTCCTGTTAATCCTGTGTATAAAATGTTTTGCATATGTTTATTTGCATGTTGTTAGATTGTGAACTAGTTGAGGGCAGGGACTGTCTTTTGCCTCTTTTTGTATTCCCAGTACTTAACACAAAGCCTGACACGTAACTGGTGCTTAATAAGTGATTATTGAATTGAATCTCAAACTGATTGAGAATAGGGAAATTGAACTTTTACAAATTTGAAAGAGCTAATAATGTCAAATATAGGTACTATGTTTAATATTCTGCATATATTAAGGTTGAGAAAGGATTAATAAAGAAAGAAGAAAGATTGTTTTTCCTTTTGCCAAAATGCACAAAGTAATAATGTATAAAGAATAAAACAGGGGGCGGAGCCAAGATGGCGGAGTAGAAACAGCTCGTCCAAGCCTCTCTGCCCCCAGATTCTCCACAAACTATGTAAAAAAAGGACTGTGAACAACTTCTGAGGCCCCAGCACCCACAGAACGACACAGAGAAGCTAACCTCCCGCTGAGGACAGCCCAGCACCCTGCAGGAAGGACCAGCGCAGTGGTCTGGGAGCCGGCAGCGCGCAGAGCGCAGGAGCCGAGCCGAGCCCAGGTCCACTTGAGCCGAGGTTTTAGCCCCAGGGCGGCAGGGCCAGCAGCCGGCTGGAGGAACCCCAGAACACCAGGAACTGTGGAGACGCCAGAATTATCAACATAGACTTGCCTAGGACAAAGTAAGAGGTTAGTGTCCTATGGACTTTGGGACCTGTATTTGGGGAATGCGTCAGCTCCCTCCCCTGGGGGCTAGAAGCTGCTGAGGAGACAAGCCACTGTGTAGTTTTCAGAGGCATTTCCGGCTCCCAGCCTACAAATCGTGGGGAGATCCAGCGATCAGTCTTGGGGGGTAATCGCTTTTGCTTTAACCTCCCTGGATCTGGATTGTGATCTAGGGTGGAAGTTGTGGGTGGGTTTATAGCTTGCCAGAAACGGAAGTTGCCCCCCACACGTTCGGGACGAAAATTCCTCTATCTGGCCTTAAAGCCATAGTGTGGCAACAAGCCCAAAAGTCAAGCAATTAAGTGGCAACATGCCAAGGCAAAGGAAACAGAAAAATGCAACCCTAGACTCCTATTTTGGGGGCATAGAGGGAAAAGGACTGTGAGGTCAGAAGTCCTGCTCCAAAAGCCCCAGGGGAAAACATGAGCGGGTTGCAGGCCATAGAGGACCTTAAGAAGGACTTTAAAAATCAAATAAGAGAAGTGGAGGAAAAATTGGAAAGAGAAATGAGAAGGATGCAGGAAAAGTATGAAATGAGGGTCAACAGCCTGACTGAGGAAAACAACACCTTAAAAAATAGACTAACTCAAATGGCAAAGGAGGCCCAAAAGGGCAATGAGGAGAAGAATGCCTTAAAAAGTCGAATTTGCCAGATGGAAAAAGAATCTCAAAAGTTCACTGAGGAGATTCATTCCTTCAGAGTTAGACTGGAGCAAATGGAAGCTAGTGACTTTATGAGAAATCAAGATGCTGTTAAGCAGATCCAAACAAACGAAAGATTAGAAGGCAATGTGAAATATCTCATGGGAAAAACCACTGACCTGGAAAATAGATCCAGGAGAGACAATTTAAAAATTATTGGACTACCTGAAAGCCATGATCAAGGAAAGAACCTAGAAATCACCCTTCAAGAAATTCTCAAGGAAAACTGCCCTGATGTTTTAGATCCAGAGGGCAAAATAGAGGTTGAAAGAATCCACCGATCACCTCCTGAAAAAGATCCCAAAAAGAAAACTCCCAGAAATATTATAGCCAGGTTCCAGAATCCCCAGATCAAGGAGAAAATACTACAAGCGCCAGGAAGAAACAATTTCAATATTGTGGAAACACAATCAGAATAGCCCAGGACCTGGCAACTTCTACACTGAGGGATCGAAAAGTGGAATATGGCATCTCAGAGGGCAAAAGAACTGGGAATGAACCCAAGGGTCACCTACCCAGCAAAACTGAGTATTTTGTTTCAGGGGAAAATATGGTCATTCAGTGGAATAGAGGACTTTCAAGCATTCTTGAGGAAACCAGAGTTGAATAGAAAATTTGACATCCAGACACAAGAAGCAAGAGATGCCTGAGAAGGTAATCAGGAAAAGAAATCAAAAGGAACTTATCAAAGTTGAACTATTTACATTCCTATATGGAAAAGCAATATCTGTGACTGATGATATCTTTCTCACTATGAAAATAATGGAAGAAGGGGTGTGGTCATACGAATACATATGTGAATGTGTGTGTATATGGTTACAGTTATATATGGATAGAGGGCATACGTTGAATTTGTTGGGAAGGGAGAATACTCAAGGGATGAAATTATGAGGTGAGAGAGGAAAGTGGCAAGAGGAGATGGGGAGAGACATGGTAGGGTAAACTATCTCATGTAGGGGAAGTGGGTGCAAAGGAGGGGGAGAATAAGGAAGGCTAAAAAGGAAAAACCACATTCACATTGAATTTGGTTCCGGGAGAAAATGACATACATACTAAATGGGATATCTCAACCTGCAGCAGGATAGGGGAAGGGGGATGAGAGGAGGGATGATGGATGGGAGGGCATCCTTGGGGTGAGGGGAGGTTGGAAGTACCCACTATAGAAGAGGGACAGGATCATGTAGGGAATGGACCAGGTGGGGAGTGGGATGAGTGGGAGAGAATTATAAGCAGCCTTGTACAATATATCTACCATGATAATGTTTTGCATAGCTAGACATGTACAACATATACTGAATTACTTATCTCCCAAGAAGGAATGGGTGACAAGGGAGGAAGGAAATGGATCTGAAATTCGAGGTTGTAACATTAAATGTTCCAAATATATATATATATAAATACTATTATTAATACTCTTTTTCCTATAATTGGGAGATAAGATGTGCAGGCATTGGGACACAAAGATTCATCTTCCTCTAATGGAAAAGTCGATGGGGGTATGGGAGAAGGTATGGGAGAGAGCAGATTGGAGGAAGTGATATCTTGTGGGACTGCTATTCTGGGAGGTTGGGTAGGGGAATAATGGGGGGAAAATGATTGTAACTCAAAATCTGGCGGAAATGAATGATGTAAAACAGAAGTTAATAAAGTATTTAAAAAAAAAAGAAAAAAAAAGAATAAAACAAAATGAACAATTATAATGTTGAATGCAAAGTGAAAAGAGAAAAGGTTATTGAAGGGATTATAAAACACAACCCAACAGTACATTGCTACAGGAAACAAAACCCAATGCAAAAATACACATATAGATATTTAAGATGAGAGAATAAATTAAAATTTATTATGCTTTATTTCATTTTGAGTAATTCTGAATCACTGAAAAAGCACTATATATGCCTTTATTATCATTATGTATGTAGGCAGGTAGGAGCCTTCACTAACACAATGATTTCTGCCCTAGTATTTGCTCCTTCATGGACTTTTTGTCACTGATCCTACAAGAGTGAAATGCTTGTCCTAGTCCCACTTGGAACCGTATTTGGAGTATCTCATTACTTTGTAATGTACTTCTCTAAACCTATTGTATTGCTTTGAAATTGAAATACTCTACCCTGTGTTACCACAAAAATGTTACAACCCTCTGTTACCATTGACTACTCAGGCAGGAGAGAGCATCCACTAAGACCAAGGCTTTTGGCCCTTCTCCATCATGGGGCCTAAGGCCGTCATGGTCTAACCTCAGATATTATCAGGGATTGAAAATAAAAGACACTCCAGATCTGTTTTGAGATCTGCCCTATGCCACCACAACTATACTATAATCCTTCACCAATATCCAAGGGCACAGAGATTCTATTTGGAAACTTCCTTGCTCCAAGATACCCTGACACATAAATGGAACTGCCTACCCTCTTATGTTTTTTTTTTTTCTGAACCATTTGAGAAATTCAATAATGCTTCAGTGTTCTCTAACATTGAGACTCAAATCCTACATGTCTGGAACTAGACACTCTTCTAATCACAAGAGTCCATCAGGGTTCTGTCCTGGATCCTTTTCTCCCTCTATACTACTTCTCTTGGAAATCCCATTAGTTCTCATGGATTTAATTGCCTTCTCTATCCTGACAATTCTCAAATCTATCTATCCTACCGGAACCTCAGATTTGCCTAGAGAAGAGTCTGATACAACTGAAAGGACTGAACAACAAAAAGAAATGTTATTAATTTTTTATTAAGTTTCTTCCTATTAAAGTTAATCTTATTCACCCGTTTAAAGTCAATAAACATTTATTAAGAGCTTACTATAGGGGCAGCTAGGTGGCACAGTGAGTAAAGTACCGGCCCTGAAGTCAGGAGGACCTGGGTTTGGATCTGGCCTCAGACACTTCACACACACACACACACACACACACACACACACACACACACACACACACACACACACACAAACTAGCTGTGTGATCTTGGGCAAGTCACTTAACCCCAACCGCCCTACCCTTCCCCTCCAAAAAAAAAAAAGAGCTTACTATGTGTCAGGCACTATGCTAATTGTTGGGGATACAAATAATAAAAAAAAAGACATTCCCTGCCCTCAAGGAGCTTGCAATCCTTAGTCCTGTGAAGCCCTTCAATAGTTCCAATAACAAAGTGGTAGAAAAGGAGGAGAGTGTTCAAAGAATCAGTTTTTAGGTGGTCTATAAACTTTAACTTAACTGTTGGTATTCTATATAGCATCTCTTCCAAGTAAGCACTGGCGCTCCCAGGATTGGGTTCCCAGGAAGATAAATACTAATCCTCTTAAGATTCTAGGGGTAACCTTGAAGAGTTGTAGTAAAAGGGACTCCCATTCCTGGAAGTCCTTTTCTCCCTTTGTGGAATCCTCATAAAGTGTGATGAGGAAGAGCATCAGTGAAAGACTAGTTGTTCTGAATTGGCTCACTTAGAGGGTGAGATATTCCTGCTGGTCAATCTGCTGCCAAGCCAGTCACCTCTGCCTGTTTGGTTACGTCACTTCTCTGCTACTGATACTATCTCCACCTCTTCTTCTTAGGCTCCAGAGGAAAGGAAAATGCCCTATAATTTCTCTAGTAAATTTAATTCTTGCAAGGTTAATGCCTAGGAACTTTCATCTCAAGATTCCTGTTTGGTCATTTTCAGACTTCTATGACTATTGCTACAAGTTCTGGTGGACTCAGTTACCAAGTCTGTTTTTTGGTGGAACCTCCAAGAGGACCTCAGGATCTCCCCAACTCACATGATCACCTGGGAGGGAGGGCAGAAAGGGAGAGGGTTTTCTTTTCAGGTCCCTGACTGGACCTCCTCTATCACTAGTATGACTGGTTATTGTACTTTAAGACTCTGAACTGCCTTACTGTTTCATATAGAAGCTTAGAAGTATGTTTAATTCAGCCAAACACATGGCATCTTTATCAAATGATCTTTAGTACTCTCAAAATAATTAAGGACTTCCCATTGACTTTATACTTTTGATTGATTGATTCAATCAAGCTTTCTGGGCCTTCTGTGATTCCATTACCCTAAATGTGAAATCAGTATCTATTTACTAATTAGACAACATGCTACTGGAGGAACTGAATATCAATATATTCCTACAACTATTTATATTCCTAAAACTCAGTGTCAATATATGCCTGCAAATGAAACCAGATGAAGAAAGAAAATTGTAGTTATATTGAAGGGCAACTCACAGGCCATCTTTAGAGAGGCAAATGAAAGAGTTTATATCTTTATATCTGGTAAGTCTTTTGACTATGTCCTCCTGTAACCTCTCCATAATGGGGTTACTCCAATAAGCTGTGGGACTTCCTTTTATACTCGACATTGTGTAGTAAGCTGTATGTCTGGTTTCCCTTGATCTCACTACAAAATAAAAATAAATTTTAGTCGATATTTTATGTTTCCTATACTACTATGATATTCCATGTATCTATCCCTCTTTCCCTCCCCAGAAAGCCATCCAATATGACATACAGTATATTTTTCAGAGAGGAAAAAATCAGTACAAGTGATAGATATGTTAAAAAAGTCCAAAAATGTGCACAATGAGTAACAGTTGTAGAGTTCCCACCTCCATGAAGGAGTGTGTTGGAGTATCTTCACATATCTGTTCATTTTGAAACCTGTTTGATCTTTATAATTTTGTTACTTTAAAAAAATTTTGGGATGTCATTGTTCTTTCCCTTTACATTGTTGTAGTTACTGTATATATTGTTTTTGTGACTTTGCTTACTTCATTCTTCATCAGTTCATATAGATCTTTCCATGATTCTCTGCATTCATCACTCACATAATCTTGCAACATAGTAATATTCCATTATGTCAGGTTCCACAATTTGCTTAGCCATTTCCAAATTGGGGGGCATCTACTTTATTTTCAATTTTTAGCTAACACAAAAAGTGTTTCTAGAAATGTTTTGGAGTTTGTGGGACTTTTTTCTTATTGATGACTTCCTTGTAAACCCAAATCCAGTTAGTCACTTGTTAAGCCAAGCATAAGCAGCTTTCCAGAAGAATGCTATTATAAATAGCTTTTAAGGTTCTGATTACACAGTATAGTGAACACTCTACCCATAACAAATCAGGGCAAAACATTCACAGTAAATCAAGGTACAGCATTCACAATGTTACAACTTATCACGGAAAATCAAAATACAGCATTCAAACAACTTATCACTAAGATGGCCACATAGCTTTCACCACAATGGTCATAAAGTTTTCAACAAAGAACAATAATTTAGTAACTCAAACATTCAATCATCTCAATCATTCAATAATCCTTTATCATTCACTATTCAAATCATCAGAAAATACACAAACCCTCCACCCATAGGTCACTAATAAATTATAATTTCTCAGTCACTACACAGTATTCAAGTAAAGAGCTTGACTCAGGGTTGTCTCTCTGATTCCCTAGATCCACTTCCATGGTCTGAGATACAACCTGGGTTCACCAAACTGTCACCTGGGTTCAAAGGCAGATAGCTCCCAGGTCCTTTTCCAGCTCTCTGTGCAGTTCCTGCTCCACATTGGAGCTCACAGTATTCAGTCCATCTCAAATCCTTTACAGTCTCTATTCCTGGGAGGACAAAACTTAACAAAGCCATCAACAGGTTTATATAAAGTACCAGCATCACAGTCATGCTTCCTCAGTCTTTGACAGCTTCTGACTGGCCCTTGGAAATCCTCAGCAGCCTCAGCTACTCTGGCTGGCCCTCAGCTTTGACTGACTCTTGGAGATCTTCAGCAGCTCAGGCTGGCCTTTGGACTCAGCAGGTTTCAGCTGGTTCCCAGAATCAAAATCATTTCATCCAGTTCTCCAAATCAAAATAATTCTCTCCAGCCTGGGGAGCCTTTCCTCTTCAGCCTTCCTGGTGGCAGCAACTTCTGCCTCCATGAAGATTGCTCCAACAAGATCTGTCTCTCCCCCTCTGGGCTTTCCCTTACACACACACACACACACACACACACACACACACACACACACACACACACAGAGATACACATACACACAGACAGACACACACACATGCACACACACAGGGCATTTGCTCCTTCTTATTTCAGCCAACCCCTTCCTGTTATGTCAGCAATAGGGTTTCATACCTTCCGTTTGTCTAACGAGGCTTGATTCATTACTAGTGCTAAGTACCTATTACCTTTGCCAATACAAAAGGAACAAATTACATTACTATTACATCACTTTAAATAATTCCAAATTGTTTTCCAAAATGATTGTACCATTTCATATCTCCAACAAGTATGTATTAGCGTGCCTATCTTTCTACAACCCCTCCAACATTGACTGTTGCCATTTTTTTTTGGTCATTTTTTTTTGCCAATTTGCAGGGTATAAGGTGAAGCCTTGGGGTTATTTTCATGGGCATTTCTCTTATTAATAATGTTTTTTATATGATTGTGAATTCTTTTCAGTTCTTGACAACTATTTGTTCATATCCTTTCATTATTTATCTATTGAGGAATTAATATTAGTCTTACATAAGTTTATTAACTGTTTATATGTCTTGGATACCAAGACCTTATCAGAGAAATCTAATACAAAGATTATTTTCTTATTCAACCACTTCCCTCCTTATCCTAGATGCATTAACATTGTCTATGTAGAAGTTCTTCAGTTTTTTAGGTAATCAAAATTATCTATTTTATCTTTTGTAATTGCCTTTATTTCTTGCTTGGTTAAGAATACATCTCCTACCCTTTGCTATGACAAGTATATGATCTGTTTCTCTTCTAATTTTTTATAATATAAATTTTAATATTAAAGTAATGTATCCATTAGAATATATTGTAGAGTGGAAGATGTTGGCTTAAACTTAATTTCTCCCAGACTGCTTTCAATTTTTTCTAATAGTTTTCACGATTTTTTATTACCTAGGGAAAATTCCTAGGTAATTTATGTTTTCCACTTTATTAAACACTGGGTTATTGAATTCTATTGTTTCTGACTCTCCCCTGTCTAATCTGTTCCATTGATTTATCTCTTTGTTCTTGAACCAATATCAGATAGTTTTGATGACATCTGCTTTATAATATAGTTTCAAGTCTAAAAGTGCTATTCGTCCTTATTTCTTTTCATCATTTTCCTTGATAATTCTAGATCTTTTGTTTTTCCAAATGAATTTTTAAAATTATTTTATCAAGTTCTGTAATGCTAAGTCCCCTAATTTGACTGGTATAGCATTGAAAGAGCAAAATAATTTTTAATTTTTTTTAAACAAATGCTTTATTAACTTCTGTTTTACATCATTCATTTCTGCCAGATTTTGAGTTACAATCATTTCCCCCCCATTATTCCCCTACCCAAACTCCCAGAATAGTAGTCCCACAAGATATCGCTTCCTCCAATCTGCTCTCTCCCATACCTTCTCCCATACCCCCATCGACTTTTCCATTAGAGGAAGGTGAGCCTTTGTGTCCCAATGCCTGCACATCTTATCTCCTTATTACAAGCAAAAGAGTATTAATAATAGTATTTATATATATTTGAAACATTTAATGTTAAGACCTCGAATTTCAGATCCATTTCCTTCCTCCCTTGTCACCCATTCCCTCTTGGGATATAAGTAATTCAGTATATGTTGTACATGTCTAGCTATGCAAAACATTATCATAGTAGATATATTGTACAAGGCTGCTTATAATTCCCTCCCACTCATCCCACCCCCCACCTGGTCCATTCCCTACATGATCCTGTCCCTCTTCTATAGTGGGTACTTCCAACCTCCCCTCCCCCCAAGGATGCCCTCCCATCCATCATCCCTCCTCTCATCCCCCTTCCCCCTATCCTGCTGCAGGTTGAGATATCCCATTTAGTATGTATGTCATTTTCTCCCTGAACCAAATTCAATGTGAATGTGGTTTTGCCTTTTTAGCCTTCCTTATTCTCCCCCTCCTTTGCAACCACTTCCCCTTGCTTCTTCTACATGGGATAGTTTACCCTACCCTGTCTCTCCCCATCTCCTCTTGCCACTTTCCTCTCTCACCTCATAATTTCATCCCTTGAGTATTCTCCCTTCCCAACAAATTCAACCTATGCCATCTATCCATATATAACTGCAATCATATACACACACATTCACATATATATTCATATGACCACACCCCCTTCTTCCATTATTTTCATAGTGAGAAAGGTATCATCAGTCACAGTTATTGCTTTTCCATATAGGAATGTAAACAGTTCAACTTTGATAAGTTCCTTTTAATTTCTTTTCCCTGATTACCTTCTCAGGCATCTCTTGCTTCTTGTGTCTGGATGTCAAATTTTCTATTCAATTCTATTTTTTTCCTCAAGAATGCTTGAAAGTCCTCTATTCCACTGAATGACCATATTTTCCCCTGAAACAAAACACTCAGTTTTGCTGGGTAGGTGACCCCTGGGTTCATTCCCAGTTCTTTTGCCCTCTGGAATATCATATTCCATGCCCTTCGATCCCTCAGTGTAGAAGCTGCCAGGTCCTGGGCTATTCTGATTGTGTTTCCACAATATTGAAATTGTTTCTTCCTGGCTGCTTGTAGTATTTTCTCCTTGATCTGGGGATTCTGGAACCTGGCTATAATATTCCTGGGAGTTTTCTTTTTGGGATCTTTTTCAGGAGGTGATCGGTGGATTCTTTCAACCTCTATTTTGCCCTCTGGATCTAAAACATCAGGGCAGTTTTCCTTGAGAATTTCTTGAAGGGTGATTTCTAGGTTCTTTCCTGGATCATGGCTCTCAGGTAGTCCAATAATTTTTAAATTGTCTCTCCTGGATCTATTTTCCAGGTCAGTGGTTTTTCCCATGAGATATTTCACATTGCCTTCTAATTTTTCATTTGTTTGGATCTGTTTAACAGCATCTTGATTTCTCATAAAGTCATTAGCTTCCATTTGCTCCAGTCTAACTCTGAAGGAATGAATCTCCTCAGTGAACTTTTGAGATTCTTTTTCCATCTGGCAAATTCAGCTTTTTAAGGCATTCTTCTCCTCATTGCCTTTTTGAGCCTTTTTTGCCATCTGAGTTAGTCTATTTTTTAAGGTGTTATTCCCTTCAGTCAGGTTGTTGACTCTCATAATTTTCTTGCATCATTCTCATTTCTCTTTCAATTTTTTCCTCCACTTCTCTTATTTGGTTTTCAAAATCCTTCTTAAGGTCCTCTATGGCCTATAACCAGCTCGTATTTTCCTTGGAAACTTTTGGTGCAGGAATTTTTACTTTGTTGTCTTCCTTCTGTTCCATGCTTTGATCTTTTTTGTCCCCAAAATAGGAGTATAAAGTGGGGTTGCTCTGTTTGCTTTGCGTCCTTTGCCTGCTCATGTTGCCATTTGACTTTTGGGCTTTTTGCCACAGTAGGACTCTGCCACCAGACAGGGGAGCTTCATCCCAAATGCTGAGGTTTTCTCAAATGCTGAAGATATTAGCTGGGTGCCCTCTCAGAAGCCTCCACACACTCTGGCAAGCTGGTTGCACACCCCAGGACCTCCATCCTAGACCACAATGCAGATCCAAGCAGGTTAAAGCAAGAGTGATTACCCCTCAGACTTGTTGCTTGGACCCTTACAATCTGCAGGCCAGGAGCTGAAGCTGCCACATGGCGCAGCTGCAGTGCCTCAGCAGCTTCTTGCCCCTGGGGCAAAGGCTGACCACACTCCTATACTACCAGATCCCAAAGTCCACACTACACTGACCTCTCACTTTTCCCTTAGCATCTATGGGTTTATAATTGTGGAAGCTGCCATAGCTGTTGGTGATCTGAAGTCGCTCCAGCTGGTGACTGGTCAGGCCTGCCCTTAGGCTAAAACCTCCAGCTTGAGCAGGGCTGGGGTCGGCTCCCAGAGTGCTGTGCTGGCTGCTTCCCGCTGGCCTGCCAGGTTGTCCTCAGCAGGAGGTTATCTTCTTTGTGTCATTTTGTGGGTTCTCTAGCTCCAAAGTTTGTTCAGAGTTACCTTTTACGTGAATTGGAGGAGGTGGGAGCCAGAGACCCATGGAAATCCTCTCTCTGCTCTGCCATCTTGACTCCGCCCCCTATTATTTCTTCTTGTGTTTTATTATTATAATATAGAAATGCTATTGAATTTTTTTTAACAAATGCTTTATTAACTTCTGGTTTACATCATTCATTTCCACCAGATTTTGAGTTACAATTTTTCCCCATTTTTTCCCTTCCCCCCACCCCAGAATAGCAGTCCCACTAGATATCCCCTCATCCAATCTGCTCTCTCCCATATCTTCTCCCATACCCCCTTCGACTTTACCATTAGGGCAAGGTGAATCTCTGAGCCCCAATGCCTGGACATCTTATGAAACATTTAATTTTAAAACTTCGATTTTCAGATCCATTCCCTTCCTCCCTTGTCACCCACTCCCTCTGAGAAGATAAGCAATTCAGTAAGTGTTGTACATGTATAGCTATGCAAAACATTACCATAATAATTTAAAAAGAGGTCCTTCCATGTCTATACTTTGTTGGGTTTTTAGGATAAAAGAGTATTGTACTTTGTCAGTGACTTTTTCTGCATCTATTGAGATGGTCATGTGGTTTTGGATGTTTTGGTTTTTAATATGATTGTGTTGGTTGTTTTCCTGATGTTGAAACATCCTTGAAACATCCCTGGCATAAATCCTACTTAATTATAATGAAGGTTTCCTGGATAAATTGCTGTAGTCTGTTTGATAGGATTTTGTTTACAATGTCTGAGTCAATGTTCACTTATGATTTTGGCGTACAGTTTTCTTTCACTGTTTTATCTTTCCTTGGTTTAGGTATTAGTATTATATTTGTCTCATAAAATGATTCTCATAAGGTGCCCTCTTTACCAGTTTTTGAGAATAATTAGTGAAGTATGAGTGCTAAATCTTCTTTAAAGGATTATAGAATTCTCTTGTGAATCCATTAGGGACAGGAGTTTTTTTCCTTTGGTAGTTCATTTTCAGCTAGATTTATTTCTTTTTTCTGAGATCTGGGTATTTAAGATCTCTAGCTGATCTTCTGATAATTTGGATAGTTTATATATTTTAAGATATTCCTTTATGTTTTTAGCTCTCACTTTTGTTAGCATATAACTGTGCATAATATTTCCTGATTATTCTTTTTATTTACTCTGGGTTTGCCATGATTTCACCTTATTTGCTATTTTATTAATTTGATTTTCTGCTCTCTTTTTAAAAATCAGATTAGCTAACAGGTTTTCAACTTTATTAGTCCTTTCAAAGAGCCATCTTTTAGTTTCTTCATTTCTATTTTTTTCTAATTTATCTATTTCCCTTCTCATTTTAAATATTTTCTCTCATGCCTATTTTAGATTTGTTTATTTTCCTGATATTCTAATAAAATGCATCTTCAGTTAACTAATTCTTTCTTTTTCCATTTTGTTAATATATTATTGTGAGGATATGATTTTCTCCCTTAGGACTGCTTTAGCTGCATCCCAGAAGTTTTGGCATGCCATTTTATCATTATCGTTAATTGTTTCTTTTATTTATTCTTGGAGTGGCTCATTATTTGATATTTCATTGTTAATTTTCCATTTTTTGTGTGGTCCCTGAACCAATTTCTATTTTTGTTGCATTATGGTCTGTAAAGAACATATTAGCTATTTCTTCCTTTGCATATTTGTTTGCAATATCTCTGAGACCTGATATGTTGTCCATTTTTGCAAAAGTTCTATATGATACTGTGTTAACAAGCACCCTAGCACACCCAGGATGGCCTGCTAGCACAGGTTCTTTGATCTGCTTTTAAAGGGTTAACTGCTCAAAAAGGGTTAACAATCCCATTTTAAATTATATTCACTAGTTCAGGGGAAAGGTCATCACCCTGAACATGGAGAAAATACAAGTAGAGAAATTAGCATACAGAGCAACAGACAGGGCTCCAAGTGTCTGAGTAAAGCGATATTGCTATACACTTTACTTATATCACTGGATGGAGGGAGTATAGACATCTAAGCAGTAGGGGTATGGGGGTGGGCTCTGAACATATGGCTACTCAGAGTCTCAACGAGCAAATCAAAAGATCATTCTCATGAGCAAACCCTCAAAGGAAAATGCCAACCTCCAGGAATATATAATAAAGACTTGGGCCCCAATTGACTCAGAGGCAGAAGGCATGAAATCTACTTGACTCAATACAGCTGTTAATTATCAGGGTTCAAGGAGATTAATCCTTCAAATGTTTAAAATTTAGCCTGAGCCTGGGAAACTGAACTCCAAAAAGAAAACAAACAAAAATCCTACCTTGCTTGTGCTTACAGTTATAGAGAAATATGTATATTCTTTTGTTGTTCCATTTAGATGATATCAGAAGTATTTTAAATATAATTTCTCCCCAAATTTATCCAGTTATGTAGTTTACCTTTTGTTTATCTTTCTGTTAGACTTATAGAAAACTGATAGAGGGATACTGAAATCTCTTGTCCCTATTATATTACTGTCTCTGTCTTCTTGAAGCTCAGATAATATTTCCTTTGTGAATTTGGATGTTAAGGCTTTTGAAATGTTTAAGCTTACTATTGCTCTTGGTTTGTTGTTTATGGTTTCTTTTGGCATAATAAAATTTCCTTCTTTATTCCTTTTTATTTTTTGAATGTTTGCTTTTGCTGATAGCATGATGGCAACTCCTGTTTTATTTTTATTGACTTGATGCATAGTATATTTTTTCCTCATCTCTGCAATTTTATTTTGTGCATGTCTTTGTTTAAAAAAATTTTTTTTGTTAGTGAAACAAGTTTATTAATCTTGCACACTTGGTAGGGTTACAGTGTTGGTCTCTGAGGTTTAAAATGGGGTAGACTGGAGGGTTTTGGAGTGGAGGTCTCTGTTTGGGAGCAAGAGAGGGAGTGAGGTGAGTGATAAAGGTAGGGTTCTTTCTTTGCTTGGGTAAAGGTGATCTATAGGTAACTGGGCTCTGTCGCTAAGCAACTGATGGTGCCATTAAATATAAAGGCACAGAAAAGTGGGCAGGCAGGATGAAACACTAGGCAGTACCCTTTTCCTGAAACATCAGAGTTTCCTTGGCCTCAGGGCTCTTTGGCTCTTCCACAGGGCTCATCTGTGGCTCTAGCTCCAACCCTGGTTCTGCTTCAAACACTACGTCTGCCTCAGGCTGATTTTTCAATGCCCTTGTTGGGGCCCAGTTGTGGAGGCTTGGTAGGAGTGGGTGGAGGTGGGGCAGGGTCCGTGCTCTTTCGGGTGGACAGTACTCTGTGAAGGCTCTGCACCTTCTCTAGGCCAATAAGCCCCTTGGCCCGGGATTCCACTGGCTCCTCATCTGAGCTCTCCCTTTCTTCCAGCTCTTCTGGAGCCTCTGGTCCTAGTTCCTTCTCTTCTATCTCTGTGGACTCTGGCTCCTTCTGAAAAGCTCTTGCTGGGATTTCTGCCTCCTCCTTGAAGAGCTGCACATGCAGCTGGTCACAGGAGACCAGTAGCCCCTGATTGGCTTCGAGCTGCTGCTCTTGGAGCACTTGGCCTTGTCCAGCAGCTGGGCCAGTGTGTTGCTGTTGTCCCTGTGGCTGTGGCCGAGTGTGCCCAAGCCACTCTGGATGGGCGAATGGTGACTGTGAGGCTTCCCTGCTGCCAGGCTAGGCTGCCCTGGTGCTCCTGCACCACCTCCAGCATGGTGGACAGCTTCTCCAGTAGCGTTACCACTGTCACCACGTGCAGGGGGCCATGCTCTGCAGCCTCAGTTGCCAGCTTGCCCTCTCCCATGGCCCCTCAAGATGCCTGTGCCCAAGCTTGCTCCAATCTGGCCCCGCCCCATTTCTTTAAAAAAATGTTTTTTGTAAGGAACAGATTGTAGGATTTTGTTTTATTAGCCAATCTGTCACTCCTTTTCATTTTATTGGATTGTTTAATCCATTCACATTTAAAGTTATAAGAATTAGACATATTTTCCTCAGTCTGTCTCTAAAATTTTTTTAAAATTAAGATTTTTCCCTTTTCTTTTTTCTTTTCTGCTATAAATGCAATATTATGTTCCTTTAGTTATTTTACTTTAATCTTTTTTCTAAGGTGACCCTGTTCCCACCAGCCCTTTTTCTGTTACCCCTGCTTCACTCTTCTCCTTTGTTTTCCCTTTTCCTTTAGGGATTTTTTGTTTATTATTTGTTTATTATTTGCTTTTTATTTTCTACTTTTATCTGATTATACATTTCTTCTGTCTCTTTTTTCCACCCAGTTAATCAAATAGATTCCTTTTTCCTCTCCTCCCCTTCATGTAGTTCTGTTCATTAGTTGCTTCCTTTCTTCACTCCTCTTGCATTTCTATTGTTTGGAGTATTTGAGAAGCAGATACTCTCTTCAGTTCTAGCTTTCTTCCTAAAATGTTTTAAATTCTTCTTTATTATTGTTTGTCCATCTTTTGTCCTGTATAGTTAAGCTCAGATTTGAAGAACAGGTCATCCTGGGCTGCATCCTGAACTATTGCTCTTCAGACCATATTATTCCATTTCCTTCTCCTTTTCCAGTAGATGAAAGAACAATCTTGTGGTATTCAAATTCTTGTGGCATTCTTTTGTATTTGAAGGTTGTTTTCCCCCTGATGTCTTGCAGAATTTCTTGTTTCTGAATTGAATTATGAAATTTGACCACTGTGTGTCTTGGAGTTTTTAATCTTTTTTTTTCTCTAGCGGTGATCTATGAATTCTTTCAATTTAAATTTTTTTTTGGAGGGCAATTGGGGTTAAGTAACTTGCCCAAGGTCACACGACTAGGTTTTTCTTTGTGTGTGCATTAAGTGTCTGAGGTCGGATCCGAACTCAGGTCCTTCTGACTCCAGGGCCGACACTCTACTCACTGCACCACCTAGCCACCCCAAATTTCATTTTATATGTTCAGAAGTTGTGGGCAATTCTTTTCTAGGCTTTTTGTCCCATAGTACTCTTTTAGTAGATTCATGATCCTTATATTATCTCTTTGCATCCTGTCTTTGAGTTCAGTATGTTTTTCTTACGTATTGAGCACATTTTCTTTTAATGTTATTTATTTATTTTTTTGCTTTTCTTCATTTAGATTTCCTTTGCTTCTACGTGTTTGGAGTCTTAATCTAGTGTTTTCTCTTCTGTTTCTTTGGCAACACTTGCCATTGTAGATTCAAAATTTTCTTTTCTGCTCACTATTTTTGCTGGGCAGGACTCCTAATTCTTATTTCTCTTTAAAACCATTCAGGAGGGGGCGGAATCAAGACTGCAGAGTAGAAACAGCACTTCCTCGGAGCTCCAGTCCACACCACTTCAAAATTATGTTATAGGGGGATTCTGAATGACCTCTGGAGCTCCAGAACCCACAGAAAGACACAGAGAAGCTAACCTCCCCCTGAGGACAGTCCTGCATCCTGGCAGGGAGCAGCCAGCACAGCTCTCTGGGAGCTGAGCCCAGCGCCACATGAGTCCATGGTTTTAGCTCCAGGGTGGCAGGACCAGCAGCTGGCTGGAGAGACTCTAGAACACCAGCAGCTGTGGCATTTCCAGAATTACCAACTCATAGATGCCACAGACAAAAGTGAGAGGTTAGTGCCCTATGGACTTTGGGAGTCATTAGTTGGGAGAGAGCATCAGCCTTTTTCCCTGGGGGTGAGAAGCCTCTGAGAAGCTTCAGCACACCCGTGGACACACATGGAAGCTTCAGTTCCAGCCCTGCTAACTGTAGGAGGACCCGGTGATCAGTCTTGGGGATAATCGCTCTTGATTTAACCTTCTTGGATCTGGATTGCAATCTGGGGTGGAAGTCTTGGGGTGTGTGACCAGCTTGCCAGAGCGTGTGGGGGCTTCAGAGAAGGCACCCAACTAATACCTCCGGTAGTTGGGGAAACCCCAGCGTTTGGGATGGAAGCTCCCCTGGCTAGTGGCAGAGTCCTACTGTGTCAAAAGTCCCCAAAGTCAAGTAATTGAGTGGCAACATGCCTAGGCAAAGGAAACAAAATAAACAGAAAAATTCAACATTGGACTCCTATTTTGGGGGCAAAGAGGATCAAAGCATGGAACAGGAGGAGGACTGAGAGGTCAGAACTCCTGCACCAAAAGCCCCAAATGAAAATACGAGCTGGCTAAAGGCCATAGAGGACCTTAAGAAGGATTTTGAAAATCAAGTAAGAGAAATGGAGGAAAAATTGGGAGAAATGAAAATGATGCAAGAAAATTATGAAAGGAGAGTCAACAGCCTTGCTGAGGAAAATAACACCTTAAAAACAGACTAACCCAAATGGCAAAAGAGGCTCAAAAAGGCAATGAGGAGAGGAATGCTTTAAAAATCTGAATTTGCCAGATGGAAAAAGAATCTCAAAGGCTCACTGAGGAGACCCTTTCCTTCGAATTTAGAATGCACCAAAGGGAAGCTAGTGCTGTTAAACAGAACCAAACAAATGAAAGCATAGAAGGGAATGTGAAAAATCTCATGGGAAAAACCACTGACCTGGAAAATAGATCCAGGAGAGATAATTTAAAAATTATTGGACTACCTGAAAACCATGATCAAAGAAAGAACTTAGAAATCATCGTTCAAGAAATTCTCCAGGAAAATTGCCCTGATGTTTTAGAACCAGAGGGTAAAGTAGAGGTTGAAAGAATCCACATATCACCTCCTGAAAAAGATCCCAAAAAGAAAACTCCTAGGAATATTATAGCCAGGTTCCAGAATTCCCAGATCAAGGAGAGAATATTACAAGCAGCCAGGAAGAAACAATTTGAATACTGAGGAAATGTAATCAGGATAGCACAGGATCTAGCAGCTTCTACACTGAGGCATTGAAGAGCTTGGAATATGATATTCCAGAGGGCAAAGGACCTGGGATTAAAACCAAGAATCACCTACCCAGCAAAACTGAGTATCATGTCTCAGGGTAAAATATGGTCATTCAGTGGAATAGAGGACTTTCAAGCATTCTTGATGAAAAAACCAGAATTGAATAGAAAATTTGACATTCAGATACAAGAAGCAAGAGATGCTTGAGAAGGTAAACAGGGAAAAGAAATCATAAGAAACTTATCAAAGTTGAACTGTTTACATTTCTACATGGAAAAACAATAACTGTAACTGATGAAACTTTTCTCAGTATGAAAATTGTTGAAGAAGGGTATATGGGCATATGAATACATATATGAATGTATGTATATATGTTTACAGGTATACATAGGTAGAGGACACAGGTCGAATGTAATAGGAAGGGATGATACTTAAAAGGTGAAATTAAGAGGTGAGAGAGGAATATAATGAGAGGAGATGGGGAGAGATAGAATGCAGTTAACTATTTTATATAGAAGAGGCAAGGGAAAATGGTTATAAGGGAGGGGAAGAACAGGAAAGCAAAAAGGCAAAACCTTATTCTCATTGAATTTGAATCAGGGAGAGAATGACATACATACTAAATAGGATACCTCACCCTACAGGAGAGTAAGGGGGAAGGGGATGAGATGGGGGATGATGGAAGGGAGAGTGGGAGAGAAGGGGGAGAGGGAAGTTGGAAGCACCCACTTATGAAAAGGGACAGGATCAAAGCAGGGAATAGACCAAGTGGGAGGTGGGATAGGAGGGGGGAAATGTAGTCAGTCTTTTACAATATATCTACTATGGTAATGTTTTGCATAGCTACACATGCACAAAATATACTGAACTGTGTATCTTCACAGTAAGGGTGGGTGACAAGAGAGGAAGGGAATGATCCTAGAATTCTGAGTTTTAAAATCAAATGTGTAAAAATGTATAAATACTATTATTAATACTATTTTGCATATAATTGGGAAATAAATTGTACAGGAATTGGGGCATGGAGATTCATCTTACCCTATTGGGAGAGTCGAGGTGGGTATGGGAGAAGATATGGGAGAGAGCAGATTCGATGAGAGGATATCCTGTGGACTGCTATTCTGGGGTGGGTGGTAGGGAAAAAATGGGGGAAAAAAGTTGTAACTCAATATCTGGCAGAAATGAATGATGTAAACCACAATTTAATAAAGCATTTGCAAATAAAACCATTCAGGAATAGCGTGTTGTGGTTCCATCTTCTCCTCAAATTCCACAGAGTCCTGTGTCTCATCATGTTGGATTTTATTCATAAATGTGTGAACTCATTTATTAGATCTAGAGGCCATATATCCTACAGTTGTTACTGTTTTTCCTGTTTATTTATCTGTTTGCATTTAAGATCTTTGAGTTTTCTTCTTCCTGAAGAAGACACTTTCAATCTCTACCCCAACCCCACTTATATTCCTTATTACTCACTCCTTTCCCCAGTATTGTACTTTCCTAGGGGACTGGATCTCAAAATATTTCAGCCTTCTCCCATAGTGGTAACTTCACAGTTTACCAGCCTAGGTTTCTGCCCCAACTGACTTTTGGTCAGAAATGTCCCCAGCTAGATACTGTGCTCCTTCCCTCAGACTTGACAGAATGCTGCATGTACGGGTCTTGTCCTAGTGACCTGTTCTACTCCCTCTGCTCCTCAGTTCTGGTAGATCAGAACCTGTTTTCCTCAGCAGAGCCCCAGCTCTTTGCAGGGCTAGTGCTTCTGTCTTGGAGTTTCTGGAAAGCTTTTCTTTCTGAGGAAGTATGGTTAAGGTATCTATTAATTCCTGAGCAAACTTCTACAGCCTGGAGATGGGGTCTCCAGGAAAGAGGGAGGGAGGGTCAGGTTGTAGAGGTGAATTTTGATGTAAGTCTGTGTTTTGTTCTTGAGTCTGTTAGTGCAGCCTTGCTGCTAGTAGAAGGAAAGTGTGGGAGGGGTGCTGTGTGAGCTCAGTGTCAGTGAGTATCATTCCTGGGTTCTGTTTTTCTACTTCCTTTTGGATTTTGGATGACCTAGACCTTGGAGACAGATGAAGTTGCTTTATCTTTACTGCTTAATTTCTGTTTTGGGGAGGTTTGACAGGTCATGAGGATCAGAGGAAATGTCTAGTCTGTCATCTTCTTACTTATGTGACTTTTAAAAGCAAATACATTTTAGCATAAGGTTTTTGTTGTATTCTGAATTTTATTAAGGGATCTTCTTTTCATTTGTAAAAATCACTGAATTAATAAAATTTCATAAGTGTAAGGCCTATAGTAGTCCTGTAGCTTAAAGACTACAGACTGCAGAATGTACATTGAAGGGTAATTTAGGAGCTTATAAAAATACTTAATAGGCAGTACTCTTACCCAGTGATATTAATGAACTAGAATTACTAGATTATTAATTTGAATTGGAAAGACTTAGTTGGTAGCAAATTTTGTATTCTAACAACCAAGAATGTAATATAGCAAAGGATAGACTGGGAAATCCCTTTTAAAGTAAATAACTATATTTAACAATTTATATCCCCAGCACCTAACATAGTACCTGGTATGTAGTAGGAACTTAATAAATGCTTATTGATTAATTAATAAGGGATTAAGTCTATCTCTTTTGAGCAATTATGTATTTCATTTAGGTGGCACAGGGATATTTTTCAGATTTTGATGCAATTAATACAATGTCATCTATAAATAGGAACCTCTGGTAGACTTCAATATATTCAGGCAAAAACCTCTTACATTTGGACTTTCCATTGGAAATTCTATATGACAATGGCAAACACTTTTAGTAGTATATGCATACATGCTTCATACTTTGTTTTACATTAAGAACCCGAATATTATCATACTTATCTCCATTGCATCTCTCAAGGCATCTTGTATTATCTTAATATTTGCATGGAGGAGGGAGTCTATAAGACTGCTTTTTGTTCTATGAAATCAAATGCTTTTTTATAGTCAGCAAATAATGAAGCACTATAGAACTTTGTCTTCTACACACACTTTAGCTATTTTTCTGACTATAAAGATGTGCTCTTCTGTAGGACATTGTTTGTGAAAGCTGGTTTATTCCTTTCTTTTATCTCCGTACTCTTGTACAGATTGTTTCCAAGCCTGAAATATACAGATTATTTCCATGCTTCTTATCAGCATTGTAGAACCCCTATCTTTGTTCAAGTACCACTCAAGCTTGTAGAATCTTACACTCAAGTTTGTACCATCTCCCAATTGAGGTCTTTCATGATCTGTAAATTGTTATTGCCCTCCATGGAATTCCTTTGTATTTACCTATCTGTGCACATGTAAAATGTAAGTCCTATTCCTTGAGGGTAGGTATTGTTTAATTTTTTTATTTGTATTGGTAATCCCTGGCAATAGTGTTTAATAAAAGCATGTTGATTTACATTTTTGAAGATGTTCTTGATATGTATGTAGATTTTTATCATAAAGACTAAATTGCCATGAAGAAAAAGTCATATGTGTTGGTAGTTATTGCTATCCACTAAGGTTCTTTTTTGGAGGGGAGGGTGTAGGGTATTAATAAAATCATTGATTTCTTTCCTCAAGGATTTGGTATTCTCCACTTTTCCAGCTATTTTGATACTTTAATGTTATCAAAATTGTGGCAACATAAATATAGATCTCTCCCGGTTAAACTTGGTTTGATCCAGCTGTCTTTTTTCCGTTAGTGTCATTTCTACTTTCTCATGCAGCATGTAGTGGATTATAATGTGAAATAGAAAAATTTTGTGGGGTGTTTTTTTTTTTTTGCTATTAATGGAGAAAGTGGTTTGATATAGAAATATAGATAGATCTTTTCCCTTTTTTGTGTGTGTCATTATAGTTTATTCTTAAATGCTCTTAAGAAATCCCACCAAGCTTTCTATAAACTCCTTTATCACTGTATTGAGTCTCATCATTTTATGAGGTGATGCTGATAATGATCACTTCCCCATCCTCTTCTATAAGATTTTACAAATGACTTTATATTATAAACTGTTATTATCCTTATATGTCATATGTTTCAACTTGGCAAGGAGATTTATTATTATTATTTTTTTTTTATGTGTGTGTGACTAAGGTGGTTCCCAGGCTCTTTTGGCCTCCTTGTTGCTTTAATTCAGCTAAAATTGTATGTGAAATGGTCAAAATCAGTGTCAGTGTTTATTCATTTACTCATCTCCCATTTTCTACTTCAATTGCTTGTTTTAATAAGTCAAATTGAAGGTGTTTTGATTGCATGCTGCTATGTTCAGCTAATATTATAATTTCTCCTGATTTGTGGTTGATTTTGATCTTTGATCCAACAAGTTGATTAGTTATGTATAAATAGCTAATTCAGAAATGACTTTCACTTTGGTAATGGTTTATTTTTAATCTGCTATAATAGTCCATTTCATTTTGTGTGATGTTAACTGATGCTTATCATGCCTAGGATCTTTCAGTTTTCTTCTTGAAGAGCATTTCTTTTGTGTGGAAGAAATAAATAACTGTTCTATATATGATTTACATTATACTTTGAGTATCTTTCTATTTTTCCTTTTTTCCATAGATATTAGACATACTCCAAATCTAAGTTTTATGTGATTCTCCCCAGGACTCTGAGATGGGAAAATAGAGAGTCAGATAGTGGAGGCAGGCTCCCTTGGACTGAATGTAGTTCACATGTATGGGTTCACACCTGAGAAGGAACCCTTTGTTGGAGAGCAAAAGGGCAAGTGTTCCAACCTCCTTGGGCCCATCAGCAGGTACATGTGTTATTACACTTGCATGAGACATCTGTGAAGTCCACCAGTCCTTGTTATCCTCTTTATTGATCCCGAGTTTTACTTTCTAATACTTTTCTCACCGCCCTCCATTATACTTATCTGTGTTCTGAAATTACTGGGTATTAAAATTTATTGATTTACTTTGGAGGCTCTTACTGAATTTTTCATGTAATTTTTCTATCTTCTATAATGGTCTTTTTGCTTATCTCCATCAGAAGCACTGACATTTGAGATGTACTGTGTCATCCTTCCATTTGGCTACAATTTCCTTTTAAATTTTGCTCTCATTTATAGGGGAGGACATCAATATTGATATGATTCTTTTTCTCTGGCAGTATGTCCTATCGTTGGCCACTGGACAAGGATCTCACTTTTAGAATAAGTTAATGTTTTTGAAAACTAATTCTTTTCCTTCACTTTGCCAGGAATGAAAGCTATTTTACATTTTCCCTCTTTGTTTCTTAGGTTAAAATCTCTAAGTAATTCATGACCAACTCTCTAGCCCCTGGAGGTTCAATCACTATTTACTTAGCTACAATGCTATTCTGAAAGTAAAGGTGGTCTGCTGCAGGGACAGGACTTGAGCCGAGTTTACTATAGTTTGCCCTCAATTGCCTTAATCACGTAACACTAGGATGTTATTTCTAAACTGTGATGAAGAACTAGAGTATGAATTTTGTATAGTTATCTTTAACATTTGAAAAAGTTGTTTCTATAACTTGGTCTTTTTTCCAATAGTTTTTTTTTTTTTTGGCCTTTTTGGAAGGCAATTGGGGTTAAGTAACTTGTCCAAGGTCACACGGCTAGGTTTTTGGCTAGGTTTTTATTTCTGTGTGCGTTAAGTGTCTGAGGCCAGATCCAAACTCAGGTCCTTCAGACTCCAGGGCCGACGCTCTACTCATTGTGCCACCTAGCCGCCCCATTTCCAATAGTTTTAAATTAAATTATTTTAGTTTCCATTTAGGCCCACATGTTTACCAAATTCACAATTCTCTATTGATTCCTATCAACTGTTTATGGTCTATGAAAATACATGTTTACAATGTCTATTTTTCTGTATTTTAAGAAGTTCTTTATATTCTAGAGGAGGGGTTCTTAACATTTTTGTGTGTCATGGACTCCTATGGCAGACTGGTGAAGCCTATGGACCCTTTCTCATAAAAATGTTTTAAAATGCATAAAATAAAACATGAAAGATACAAGGAGGCCAATGTTGTTGAAATAGAATTATCAAAATGTTAAAGCACACACGTACACACACACGTACACACACACACACACACACACACACACACACACACACACACTTCCCCAGACCTCAGGTTAAGAAGTTCTGTCCTAGACTGTGATCAGTTTTTGTAAACATGTAATGGAAACTGATTCAATTCTCTTTATATATATATATTTTTTTCCTCCAGAACTCTGTTTATTGTTGTAACTTTTTTCTTATTTTTCTGTTTGCATTGTATTCTTTTTTTTTGAGGGGGAAGGCAAGGCAATTGGGGTTAAGTGACTTGCCCAAGGTCACACAGCTGGTACATGTTAAGTGTCTGAGGGTGGATTTGAACTCAGGTCCTCCTGACTCCAGGACTGGTGCTCTATTCACTGTGCAACCTACCTGCCCCTGCATTGTATTTTTTTTTTTTTTGAGGGGGAAAGGCAGGGCAATTGGTGTTAAGTGACTTGCCCAGAGTCACATAGCTAGTAAGTGTGTCAAGTGTCTGAGGGTGGATTTGAACTTAGGTCCTCCTGACTCCAGGGCCAGTGCTCTATTCACTGTGCCACCTAGCCGCCCCTCCTGCATCGTATTCTTAATGTGATATGTTGAAATCTTCCACTCTTAATGATTTCTCCCCTAGATCCTCTTTTTTTTAAAATTTATTTTTAGTTTTCAGCATTCATTTCCCAAAGATTTTTGAGTTACAGATTTTCTTCCCATCTCTTTCCTACCCCCCACCCCCAACATGGCAAGCATACTGAATACCCCTTTCCCCAATCTGCCCTCTCTTATATCCTCCCAATCCCCCCTTACTTTCTTGTAGGGCAAGATTGATTTCTATACCTCATTGCCTATATATCTTGTTTCCCGGTTGCATGTAAAAAAAAAAAACAATTTAAAAAATTTAACATTTGTTTTTAAAACTTTGAGTTCCAGATTCTCTCCTTTCTTCTCTCCTCCAGTCCACCCCCACTGAGAAGACAAGCAATTCAATATAGGTTATACATATGTAGTAACGCAAAATATTTCCACAGTAGTCATATTGTGAAAGACTATATTTCCCTCCATTTTATGCCACCCCTCATTTATTCTATTTTCTCCTTTGACCCTGTCTCTTTTCAAAAGTGTTTGCTTCTAACTACCCTCTTCCCCAATCTTTCTTTCCTTCTGTCCTACTCCCTCTTATCCCCTTCCACCCTACTTTCCTGTAGGGTAAGATACCCAATTGAGTGTGTATGTTATTCCCTCCTTACGTCAAATCCAATGTGAGTAAGGTTGACTCATTCACTTTCACCTTCCTGCTCTTCCCCTCCATTGTAACAGCCTTCTCCTGCCTCCTTTATTTGAGACAATCCATCTCATTCTATCTCTCCCCATCTCCTTCTCCTAATATATTCCTTTCTTACCCCTTAATTTTATTTTTTGACATCATCCCTTCACATTCAACTCACCCTGTGTCCTCTATGTATATAAGTATACACATATACACACATATATACATACACACATACGCTCACCTATACATGCATATATATATGTAATCCCTTCAATTATCCTTATACTGAGAAAAGTCTCATAAATTACAATTATTGTCCTTCCACGTAGGAATTTAAATAGCCAACTTTAATAAGTTCCTTATGATTTCTCTTTTCTATTTACCTTTTCATGCTTCTCTTGCTTCTTCTATTTGAAAGTTAGATTTTCTGTTCAGCTCTGTTTTTTTTTTTTCCATCAAGAATGCTTGGAAGTCCTCTATTTCATTGAACAACCATATTTTCCCCTGAAGTATTATACTCAGTTTTTCTGGGTAGGTGATTCTTGGTTTTAATCCCGGCTCCTTTGACCTCCAGAATATCATATTCCAAGCCCTTCAATCCCTTAATGCAGAAACTGCTAGCTCTTGTGTTATCCTGATTGTGTTTCTACGATACTCCACTTGGTTCTTCTTGACTGCTTGTAATATTTTCTCCTAGACTTGGGAACTCTGGAATTTGGCTATAATATTCCTAGGAGTTTTCTTTGTGGGATCTTTTTCAAGAGGTGATCAATGAATTCTTTCAATTTCTATTTTGCCCTCTGGTTCTAGAATATCAAGGCAATTTTGCTTGATAATTTTTTTTTGCTTTTTTGGAGGGCAGTGGGGTTAAGTAACTTGCCCAAGGTCACACAGCTAGGTTTTTGTTTGTGTGTGTTAAGTGTCTGAGGCTGTATCTGAATTCAGGTCCTTCTGACTCCAGGGCTGGCACTCTACTCACTGCACCACCTATGCCGCCCCCCCTCCCCCGGCCCTGCTTGATAATTTCTTGAAAGATGATGTCTAGGTTCTTGGCTTTCAGGTAATCCAATAATTTTTAAATGATCTCTCCTGGATTTGTTTTCTAGGTCAGTGGTTTTTCTTTTTTCTTTCTTTTTTCTTTTTGTAGGGCAATTGGGGTTAAGTAACTTGCCCAAGGTCACACAGCTGGGTTTTTGTTTGTGTGTGTTAAGTGTCTGAGGTCAGATCTGAACTCAGGTCCTTCTAACTCCAGGGCCGGCGCCCTACTCACTGCGCCACCTAGCTACCCCATCAGTGGTTTTTCTAATGAGATATTTCACATTGCCTTCTATTTTTTTCATTCATTTGGATTTGTTTTATAGTATTTTGATTTCTCATAAAGTCATTAGTTTTCATTTACTCCAATCTAATTTTGAAGGAATTATTTTCTTCAGTGAGTTTTTGAAATTCCTTTTTCATCTGGCCAATTCTGCTTTTTAAGGCATTCTTCTCCTCATTGGCTTTTTGGACTTCTTTTGCCATTTGAGTTAGTCTATTTTTTAAGGTGTTATTTTCTTCAGTCAGGCTGTTGACTTGTTTTTCATGATTTTCTTGTATTATTCTCCTTTCTCTTCCCAATTTTTCCTCCACTTCTCTTAATTGGTTTTCAAAATCCTTCTTGAGCTCCTCCACGACCTGTGACCAATTCATATTTTTCTTGGAGGCTTTTGATGCAGGAGTTTTGACTTTGTTGTCTTCTTCTGGTTCTATGTTTTGATCCTCTTTGTCCCCCCGCCAAATATTCAATAGTCTGATTTCTCTTCCTCTGTTTGCTCATCTTGTCCCCCAACTACTTGACTTTTGAGCTATTTGCTATGGTAGAACTCTGCTTCCAGAGTAGAGAGTGCTGTGTCCCAAATTTCTGCATTTTTGCGCAATTGTTGTCAGAGCTATGAGGAGGGTGCCCTCTCTACAGCTGCCACAAGCTCTGCCATGCTAGCTCTCCTCACCCCGGGACTGCCACCCAAGACTTTGATCCAGATCCAAGCAGGGCAAAGCAAGAGCAATTGCCCTCTGAATGGTCGCTTTGTCCCCCTGTGATCTGTAGGCCTTGAGCTCAGGAGGCAACCATCCAGCAGTATCTGCAGCTGTTGTAGCCAGTTCCATCAGGGGCCTGACCATGTTCATCTATCACCCAGGATCAACAGAGTTCCCCACTGATTTTTTACTTTCTCTTTGGTGTTTATGGGTTGAGAAATCTGAAAACCACCACAGCTGCTGGTGATTCACTCTCCTGAAGTCTGCTCCACTAGGTCTGTGCTGTGGGTTCAGGCTGCTCCAGTTCTGGGCCAGTGTGGCTTACACTGGACTCCACTCCACTCCCAACTCAGTTTGATAGACCCTTCCTATCAACCTGCCAGGCTGCCTTCAGTGGGAGATTTGTTTCTCTCTGTCTCTTTGTGGGTTCTGTAGCTCTCAAATTTGTTGAGAGTCATATTTTACAGCTATTGGAGGTGGTTGGAGTGGGAGCTCAACCAAATTCCTGCTTTTATTCTGTTATCTTGGATCCTCCCCTCCCCTTAGATCCTCTTGAAATTCAATTAAATTTCCCTTTGAGGCTTATTTACTTTGTCCAGGGGAACATGTTGCAGCTATGACATTGTTCCACTTACAATGCTTCTCCTCCTCTTGAGAAAAGCTAAGTTATTGATTGGGGTCCCAGTACCTCCCTAGGGGCTCAAAATAAGAACATTGGTGAATTTCCTACCCCACTAGTGGATATTGATCTCTGACC